>VWZK01015277.1:42079-53703 GCA_013396935.1 Baryphthengus martii | reverse complement strand
CCTAGTCTGAATCTCCCTTCTGTTAATTTAAAACTGTTATCCCTCGTCCTATCACTACAGTCCATACTAAAAAGTCTGTCCCCGTCTGTCCCCATCTCTCCTGGGTTCAACTAGCATGGGGTTAATTTTCATCAGAAATTGGGAGGGTGCCACAGCCAGGATAGCCAACCAAACAAACCAAGAAGGTTTTCAATATAGAAGGGCGGGTGGTGGTCCAGATAGTGCATATATTCAGCCATGAATTCAGACCATTTTGGGGATGGTGCCACAGTTTCTCAGTTCATTTTGTATCTCTCCGTTTGTGTGTTGTTTCATTACTATTACTTTTGTTGCTGTTTGTTACTTCTCCTGTTGTCTCATTGTATTAAATTCTCCTTGTCTCAACTTGCAAGGTTTTGTATTTTTCTCCCTCTTCTCGTTCCTGTTTGGGAGGTGGAGAGGGGTGGGGGTGAGTGAGAAGCTGCATGACATGCAGTTACCAGCTGGGTCTAAGCCACAACATCATCCTTCTTTTAAGCCCTCTTTAAGTAGTAGAAGCCTCCAATAAGGTCTCCCTGGAATCTCCTCTTCTTCAAGCTGAAGAACTCCAACTCTCTCATCTTGTCTTCACAAGAGAGGTGTTCTGACCTGATCATTTTTGTGGCCTTCCTCTGGACCCGCTCCAACAAGTCCCACACCTTTTGTGTGCTGAGGGCTCCAGAGGCTGACACAGTACTCCAGGTGTGTTCGCTGGCCATACTTCTCTTGATGCAGCCCAGTATATGGTTGGCTTTCTGACTTACAAACACACATTGCTGCCTCACGTTCTGTTTTTCATCCACCAACACCCCCAAGTCCTTCTCTGCAGGGCTGCTCTCCATCCCTTCATCTCTCATCCTGGTGTTTCATTAGGTTACATTAATCGGTTAGGTTAGATGTCCTAACATGTTTACAGCCCTCTGCAGACCCTGCAAGAAGAGTTTTAACATCTTCTCCAAAGGTGGAATGAAACTAGAGAAAACTGATTTCCCACAGCAGTTGCCCCAGTCCCAGTTGGGCATTAGCAGATGAGAACTGGAGGGGAGCCCTGAAAGCTGTTTTCTTCAGCTTGTATGTGGGCCTGGGTCCCACAATGGGCTCTCTGAATTGTCTACTCTCTTTCTGTGGACTCATCTTCCTTCTTGCTGACAGGCTGCTCTTCCCATCTAGAAAGGAAAATCAGATTTATGTTTGGTAAACAATCCATTATCCAGGTCAAGGCAAACTTTGGACACAGAAGTAATATTTTAGACTGGCTGAGCTAACTCATAAAACCAAAAAAGCTTTTGGGTGCAGAACGTCTTCTTGATACCCCAAAATTTCTTTTTTTCAGCTGATCGAGAGAAAGATATTCCTCTCTGAATCAATTTTGCCTCGCTGACATCTTTAGACCATGTCACCTGCAACAATATCATCAACAGAAGGCAAATAAACACTTCTGAGCAGAAAAGACACTCTATATGAAAGTGACCTATAATGTACATTTATTGTAATATCAATTATCACAGATATAATTTTTCTGCTGTTTTACAATTTAAAGAGCATGGTAAAAGTGTGACTTCATTAACTAGGATGGCTTTTTTTCCCCCTCTTTCTCTCAAGCATGGGTTATATCCTCAATTTGTTATTTTACTTAAGTAAACTTTGGTCTCCAAGATATGTTTGATTGCTGATGGAAGGCTCCATTGGTGTCATGATCCTACACATAAGCATATCAATTAAGTTTCGGTTTAAATATCACATGCAGTCATGATTATATATGAATTATAGAACTTTCCAGTCAATTTAGTATTTCTTTAATTGACACTGGTGCATTTATGGATGTTTACCAGAGATCAGGTCCCCAGAAACCATTCTAGAACCTACAAGGGAAAGGCAAGATGATCTATTTTAAGAGAAAAAAACCACAAATGAATACTCACATTAAAATGCCTGTATAATATGTATATTTATGTAAATAAGCATATATATATGCATATATATTAATATGTGTATGCACATATATGTGCCTTTACATATACATATATTATGTATATACATGCTAATATGGACTTGATATTTCTCCCTTTTCTCACAAAATTCAGTTCTTCTATTCAATAGTAGTTAAAGAGGACATGTTTTCAGAGAAATTTTTAACCCTGAAGCTTGATCCTTTTATTTTTCCTCCCTCCAGCTCTTCTGCCATAGATAACAAGCCATGAACATGTCTTTAAGAACTCTCCAGGCAGCCGACAGTGAGAGCTTTCAAGCTGCTCTGTTCATGTCCTAGAGTTGGTGTGTGACTTTTCCCATCTCTCTTGTCACCTGAACACCAATTTTGCTTTTTCGTTCTGATGAATTTCAACCACTTGTGAATAGGACTTTGCCCTTGTGGGATCTTCCCAATTACCCCCCCCTCCTTCTGCCCCTCCCATTTTATAGCAAACCTCACTGCAGTATTTGAAGCCATTGACACACTGGTTCAGCACATATTCACTTCTCTGTACAGAAAATCCCTTTGGGTCAGGAGTAAAACCCACTGCTTCCTTTTTATACCAAAGAGAATTCTTAAACTCTGCAGAAACTCTTCAAGTTCTAAAGTCAGGGGAAAAAAAAATCACTGCTTTCTGTAGAAAGTCAAAACGTAAAAGAATAGAACTCTCTCAATGTAGTCTTTAAAACTGTGCCATACCTAATAAAGCGGTATACAGGATGTATGTATTCAACATTATCCCAAAGGAAATTTTATTTTTATGAGGATGGGATAAAACATATTAAGGAACTTGGAGTCTGCAGTAGATGACCATGGGATGTTATATTCTCATTTCAATTTGTATTGCTTTTGTTTTACTTCTTGTGGTAGATGTGAGTGACTCTAGAACACAGCTTTTATCTCTGTTGTGCTCAGGGTTTATGTTTTGTATATACATATCAGAAAGAGAAATAGCAATGACAAAGGTCATTGATAATAATAATTATATCATCAGAATTACAGCAAACATACAAATTAGGTGCATCACTATGTGGAATGTATAATGATAAGAATAAGGTTTGTTGGATTGCCCTTTCTTCATAAGTGGATGATAAAATGTGGATCAGACTGTAAAATCTTTACTTGTAATTACTGAAGCAAGTAGCACTGTCAAAGACAGTTCAGTTACTCCTATAAGTAATGACTTATTGAATCTTGTTTGTAAATAACTGACATCTACTACCTTGAAGCTTCCCTCTATATGTGGTAAAAATTGTCACATCAGACAAAACAAAGGGCTATCAGGGATATTTTTTGTCAAAGATGATTAAATCCTCCATAAATCAGGATATCAAAAACTGGCACATACTATAGAATTCTGAGGAACGCCAGACAAGATTAAGTTTTTCTATATTTTGACCCATTTATTTGAGGGTGACAGAGCACTGGACCCATTATTTGACCCATTTGACCCATTTATTTGAGGGTGACAGAGCACTGGACCCATTATTTGACCCATTTGACCCATTTATTTGAGGGTGACAGAGCACTGGAACAGGCTACCCAGAGAGGTTGTGGAGTCTCCTTCTCTGGAGACATTCAAAACCCGACTGGACGCGTTCTTGTGTGACCTGCTCTAGGTTCCTGCTCTGGCAGGGGGTTTGGACTTGATGATCTTTTGAGGTCCCTTCCAGCCCCTAAAATTCTGTGATTCTGTGATTTATATTTAACATAGTAAAAATAATATTTTTCTGATTGCAACTTTACTTCAAAGGCATTGTCTAACGTTTTCAGTCTGATACTCTTAGCGCATCTTTAACTCTAGTCAATCCATTTGAGCAAAGGATAAAGGCATTGTACCACCATAGCAATTAGCCTGACTTCCGCATTATTAAAGAGAAAACATTCAGTTTGCTAAAGCTTTCCAAGATATTAGTAGGATCTGTGAACTAGATGATCTTTAAGATCCCTTCCAATCCAAACCATTCTGTGATTCCATGATTGTGAATCCAAACCGATTGCCCTTCTTGAAATACTAGTACACACACAAGTGAACGAGAACCAAAGTGATTCATGAAATAAATGAATTTTGACTGATTCTCCTGATCTTGCAACTTAGAAAGAACATAAGAATAGGAGACGGAGATTCTAATTTAGTTCCTAGTCTGCTCTGTGAACTCTCACTTATCAATAGCAATTTTACAAGTCTAGTTTAAGCATCCTTCCTTTGAGTTCTGTGCCTGGTCTCCTTAAGTTCTGTTGAAAATCAAATTAAATTAAGACAAATAAATTAATTTAAACAAATTTATATCCAAAAGTAAGTGTGTGTTTAATTTCTTTGAGTTTCTTAACCTAAGATGATTTCGCAGATGAATAAATAACTTCCTGTCACAATCAAAATTTTTGCTATAAGCCACCTTTACCCATTTGGCATTAGATTTCTCATTGGAAGGATATGTGTCAGGATTTGTGAAACACAAATGTATGGAATAAACAATGCGTATTCTGAATTAAGTGGGAAAGGAAAGGTTATCGTCCAAGGACCAAATGTTCTACTGAAATTCAAAAGACATTCTGTATTGAGCTAGAAGTACTGAGCATTTACATTGAAGCACAGGGATGTTCATCTTGTTTTTACCAGAGGTGATCTTGATCTTTCCTTTGGTTTGTACACATCTCTGATAAGACAGCCAGCAGGAGTTTTACTGTTTCTAGACCAACAGCAGAGGAAATAGAAATATTACAACTGCTGCTCTGCATGTGGTAGTCAATTTGAAATGCTGCATTTCAGATTCCCACATTGAGCTTTCAATTGCTATCCCCACTATATCGGACAATGCGAATATCCACAGGGTTATATTAGCTTTACAAAAAGAAAAGAAAAGAAGCACAGACAATGTGGATGTACAGGAATAAATGCTTTTATTCACTTCCCTAAAATCTGTGAAATTGATGGGCTTTGTATTTATGAAGCAGAAAAAGTTTTCTTGCTTACTTGATATATTTCAGTCTTAACATGATTCCTAAATTTATTCGTTTGGGAGTATTGCCTGTGCTTTAGAAAGTCCTCTTCTACTTTTCAGTAGGACACCTGCCACGAAAATCTGTGCTTGGTAGAACCATGCAGTTTCCATGTCCTTGACAAAAGCTTCATCCTTTAGATGTACTGATGGGCTGTCAGTTTCCTTTTTTCACTCTTAAAGGTCAAACTTACAAGTAACTACTGTGCAGCTATACTTTACTACATGTAATTGCATTATTAATATTTTCACACTGAAGACGCTGCTATGATATGCTGCAGATTAAGGGTTTTCTGGGCTTCTCAATGTGTTGTCTTCTCAAGATAACCTACTAATAACTTGAAACTGCCTCTGCAGGAGAAGGGCACTGTGCATTTTTTGGAAATACTTGAGTTCCTGGTAGAACAGCAGCAGAAAGACCAATCAAAGATGAAAAAAAAAAAGATAGTTTAAGCTGATGCTTAAAATTCCTTTGGCGCTCTTTCCTTCACCGTAACATATCCATATATGGTTACTTGATTGCATATTTGTGCATGCTTGAATTATTGACTGTCTTGTCAGTTTCACTACTCCTTGGTAGAGATCAGAATAGCATTTCATTACTAGAACATTTGCTGTATAATAATATGTTTTAGAGGAACAACTAATATCTGTGAGCTGTAAAATGAGGATAAAAATATGGTTCAAGAAAACATTAAATGTAGGGGTAAAGAGGATGGTTTAACGTACCAAATGATATAACACATGGTTTAGACGTAGCAGTAGTCGTGGGACTCTAAAAAGAAGTCTATGACATGGTACAACAATCAACTTGAAATTCATAGTACTTATGATGCTTGGTGCATATTTATAATACATATTACGAGAATGCTTGGATGTTTAGCATATATTTAGGTTGTATTTTATGAGAATTAGGGCTATGGAGTGATTTGGCTCATTAAGGAAGAGAGGCTGGGAAGGTGAAAGATGCAAACTGCAGGACAAATAGAAATGAGAGTGGCCTAAGGAAAGAATAAACATTATACAGAGAGGTGGGACTAAATGAGAGAGGAAACAATGGAAGACAGATCTACTGAAATCACACCAATAAAGAGGAATATTTGCTTTTCTGTTTGTTGTTTTTTTTTTTTTAAAAGTATTTTGCTGGGAGGGCGATGGTATCTTTTTCTTGCATAAGCTGCTTTTTGTAAAGAAAGCAGTGTTAATAAGAGAAGTTTGAAAATCATGTTTGGATAATGGTCACCAGAAAAAAAAAAAGGGGGGGGAGGTGAAAACTTTGCAATCAAAAGTTTGAAGCTAGAGTTAGAATTAAATGAAGCAGTGAGAGAAATTGAAACTGAAAACCATAAAAAAGGTTGGGCTGTACACAAGATACTTCCTAGCTGAGAGACTAGGGCTAAATAAAGGCACTTCATTTGGAAGAATCTGCATGTGATGAATGTACTTTTAGCTTAGAGTAAGATGTAAAATCCTGTTCAGAGGAGCAGGTTTCTGTAGCAACTGATTAAATGGTAGATGCATTTCAGGAAAACCTATCTGAAAGTGAGTGAGAGGTGCTCCAGGATTTGAGCTTCATGAAATGGCCAGAAACATTAGTAAAACAAAATCTAGTGCCTGTGGAATGAAGGATTTAAGGACCCTCAAAATGACAATAGCAATGAGGGCATGTCCAAATAGAAACATTCACACAGAATATGTTTTGGCTATGTGCTGTGAGGGTTTCTGTACTGCCCATTTGAGATAGCTTGGATGAGTAGGGATGTGATTAATGAATATCTTTTAGCAGATCATATGTCCTTCATAACTGTACAAGGTATTCTAAAAAACCTCCTGGGGGCAATGTTGCAATCCTGTACTTAGGGTGGGGATAATTTATCGCTGTTATGCTTAATATGCATTTTCACTCCAAATCACTTCCTAATTAAATTACAAAATCAAGCAAGAAAGTTTGGGAAGAAGATGAATTAAAGAATTACACATTCAATCTGCAAACTTAATTTGTCTCCCTTCTGACTATATAAAAAAAAACATTAATAAGTTTTGTGATCCCCTGTCCTTTTCTGCAGTTTTGAACTTTCAAAACATGATGAGTTTGTTATGGTAGCAGACAAGACAGTTTAATTGCTTGGAACTGTTTCCTCATCCAGGATTTTAGGGAGAATTTACCAAATTTTTATCCAAAAAACCATGTTGAAACAGCTTGACTTACTTCACTTTTATACCTACGCACATAAAACCATACATGTATATGAGGCAGGATTTGAAAGAATATTTAAATATTTTTTTTTTTTAAAAATTAAACAGTCTTGATATTATGGGCTTTGTGTGCAAGAGATGCCAGGATTTTGTAACTCTGTTAGGAGACTCGATGCTGATGCCAGCATCTGTAGAAATGAATATTGGTTGCAATGGAAAAGCTGGGATACATTTAGTGTTGCTCTCTGTGAGGAATTTGAGGAAAATATATTCCAAAGTAATGTGATAATTGCTGGATGATTTTTCAAGTAAACTCCTGCACAGTTAGGTGTTCAGAATTGACATATTTATCTGCAAGTGCATTTTCATAAATAATTGTAAATGCTTCTAAGAAATTAACAAAAATGCCATATATGAACATGGCATTGACTCAGAGTAACCTGTATTGTTTCTGTACTTGGTATATTTTGACATTGAAGCCCTTGCTGGAGCTGGCTGGAGCAACTTATTTTATTATGATGCCATTTATTTTCCTGTGTGTGCTTTGTTTTCTCAGACTGGTGAATACATTTGAATAATATGTTTCTCAGATAGTTTGGTAGCATCTACATTTATTTTGTGAAAGAAGAATATCTTCAGATCCTTAGATCATCTAAGCACAAAGCACAGTGAAACGACGGAATTAAGATGAAACTATAATTTTTTATTTTTTTTTTTTTGTATATTTCAAGATGTCTAACAGGACCACCTGTGATTCCAATCAAAGTTAATTGGGGATTTGCTTTTCTCTTGAATGAGATCAGAATTCATCTGTGTATTGTTTACAAATGTAAGTGCTATACAAGAGAGCAGTATTCCATCTATTGAGACAGTTGTCCAATACCTTCTTCTTTCAAAATGTCAGTCATGTTTTTTTAAAAAGAAATAATAAGCAGCAAGTTGTCTTTAAAAGACCAAGAAAATAATTCTATTTCTCCCAATAACAGTGTATAAAATAGAATATCAGGGTTGTTTTATTCCACCTCAAAGCCACACAATAGCAAAAGACATAACAAAATACGAATGTTTATTTCACGTAAAACTCCAACCATACTACGACTTTTCTAGAGATTAAGTGCATGGAAACACTATTTTAAGACAATGTTCTTGATATTTTCTAAATTTTCTTCTTGAAGCAAAAGGTACTGGGTTGAATGGAGTCTACTATTCAATGTAGCCAGAGATATCAAATGTTAATCAAGACTTTTAGGTTATTAGCTGGTGACGTCTTTTGTATATTTGGTGCACTGTCTTCAAAAGGATGATATGAACTGCAGAATGTGACTTCTTAATGATCATTATTTTAAGAGTGGATAGTGGTTGTAACAGCACATTCTTGTGGCTAGTTTATTTTGAAAAGAATGACATACTCATTTACTACAATTAGAATACTGTATAGGCATTCCCTTGGCATCCTGATTAAAATTACTGAGGCAAGATATTTCAACTGTCTACTTACTACATGGTTCCAACTGTCTACTTATTGCATGATTCAAGAAAGTACATCTGTAAATATTTTCATCATTTCTAGATTAAGAATAAGGTGTGATTATGAGACTAAATATTCAGATATGGGTTCTTGAAGCATAGTTTTGGGGACCTAGATTAAAATTTCCAGGACTAATTCTTGTAGGATGTAAATTGAGGGAGTTGATGAAGTATAAGGTAGAGAGATTCTTTAATAAATTTAAAACTTTATTGCATTGTGTCAGAGTTGACAGAAAAATGTTTTCTGAGAGCCCTGATAATGAAGTTCCTTTCAACATTAATGTTTACAGTCCCCATTTTATTATTTATGGGATAACTCGTAAGAACCCCACTGGGAAAATCCTGTTAAATTGAATAGTTATTCATGATGAAATCCCTATTAAATCTTAACACTTAGTGCTGTGGGTATAATAAACATGGTGTATCTATTAGACTGATTTTAAAATCATGCATGCTAGAGTAATGAAGAGAACATTTAATAAAAGTAAGTAGGTTAACAATAGCATTTACACATCAGAAGGACTGTCACTGTCTCAAGTCATTATAAGATGTGCAAAGGAGAGATGGAATTGGATTCAGAATCTCAAGTCTGTGGTAATTCCATCGACTTTAATGGTCCCTTGCACCAAATAAATTATTAGTGAGGTAGGAGCAAATGAAAAAGTACTATAAAGTTACCTCAGTTGAGTGTATGTATTAGCTGTCGTTTACCTGGAGGCAATTATACTGTAGAGACAAGCAGTGGATATCACACACTCGCTTTGTCTTCTCTTTCTCATTTATGTTTTAGGACATAATACCTTTGCTTTGATTCTACTGACAATCTACTTTAGTTTTCTTTTGATGACCATAAACATTTTACTCAGTTTTGTTAGTCCAAGACATACCCTTAAAAATACACAGCTTCATACATGTGAATGTTTGTGCGTATGTATCCTTCAATAACTGTACACACAAGTACCTCTGCCTCAAAATCTCTATTTCATGGTGCCATTCTACTTTTCTCTGATGTAGAACTGAAAGCCTATTCTGTACCTTTCGGAAATGTCATTTTGAACTGGATACTGACCGTATGGAAGATGACTGTAATTCACACTAGAAAGGGATGATACAGCAAGTTTATTATGGATTTAACAGTCCTATGGTCCATATTATCCTTTGAACAATATCTTATGAACATACCCGTATCTTCCTGCATTGCTCTTATGTACAAAGAAGCTCAACATTATAGGATATCAGTGGTACCCAAATCACCATAACTAAACCAAATGAAAAAAACATCAACTGATACACTGTTTTCTTTGAATATCAATACGAAAATTTACACAAACACAAACTTTATAATCTTACACCACACAGCTAGAGGAGAATTCCACTATAGCCTGGAGTGTAATGAGATTGATATGTTGCACCTGCCATAGTAGGTGCCATCCCAGACTAAGGAGTTTTCTCTGAAGTTCAGCATCACACGCTGGCCACTCACTCCAGTACCCCATACAGGTCTCAAATACCTCTTGCAGTCCTGAAGGACACATCTTCTATAACTTCTCCAGCTGCTTTACCCTCACAGCACAGGTAGTTCAATAGCTGGGAAGTGAAAGCTGTTTAGCTTCCCTTATCCCACTGTTTTCTGACTCGAGTGGCCACTGGAGAAATGCATGCTGAAATTTTCATGATGGTAATGAGTTTGTAAACACTTAGAGAGCTGCAGTGCCTTCAGGGATTAGCTGTGTCCTTTGTCATATACCTTCTCTGGGCTTTACACAACTTTTTCTGTTATACTGCCTTCTGCTCACTTGCAGCAGGCAGGTCCAATGAAATGCAAAATATTGTTACAGGATAGATAATGGAAACATAAAATGAGTCCCTCTCTACATTGTGATATGTCATCTTCTTAGACCTGTTTCCTTCTGTCAGAAATTTGAGTCTGTCAGTACTGTTTGCCCAGTATTAAAAAACTTCTTTGTGTAAACAAGTCTATTCCCTTGGCCCTGGCACTTGCTATTTTGCTCACAATATAGATTTGTCGTATAAGGGAAGATATTGATTTTTATTCTCATTTGGCAGTGCAATTTTCAGTGTGTGTGGGAGGTTTTGAAACTATTTTTATTTTAATACAAATATTTACTGTCTGTTGGAATGCCCTGTATTCATAAATGAATTAATTGCCGTACTTGATTCTCTTTTTTCTGTAGAAAATACAAACTCTAAAGCACCAGCTTTTCCCAGGCCTGTAGTTGTTTTTCCAGCTTCTTCTCTTGAAATCTAGCTCTTTTGATCTCGTTTACACCTTGGTCCTGGAAAAAAAAAAACAAACCACCAAAATAAAATAAAGAAAAAAAAGCAAAAAAAACCACCCCAAACCTGTTCAGATGATTGGAAATTTTCATTTGCATTTTAATGGCCTCTTTTCTAGTGGGTTTGCTTATGTTTCCCTGAAGTGGTACAAAATAGAGCAATTGTTCAGCTGTGGCTTTAAAAATGCAGTGACCATTTTGAAAATGTAATTTCAATGTAACAGTAATTCAGATTGGTTGCTACATGATCTTTCTATAGGCAGGTTTCAGACCCTCTCCTTGCCAAGTTTAGCCTTATTTAGTGCCTGCTTTTGAATTACACATATCAAGAATTAGACTTTTGTTAATGCCTCCTTTCTTCTTGTATTGATTTGGTGACTTTATGGAAGAAAGTTTCATATAATAAGTAGTTCACAAACAAATTAAAACTAGTTGTGTTTATTTACTCATAATCTTTTTGTTTGTAGTATGTTTATAATTTAAGTAGGAAAAAAGTATTTCAACCTCTTGATTTGTTGACACAACATTTTATGAGCTGGAAATAAACACTTCTAGTATCACTTACAAAGCTGTATTATTTTTTTCTTTCATGGAGATGCCTTTTTTTTTTTTTTT
>VWZK01015277.1:25780-40839 GCA_013396935.1 Baryphthengus martii | reverse complement strand
AAAACCCCCAAAGGGTTGAAAAATGTTTTTTTTTTTTTTTTTTTCTGCAAAACAGAACTGTTTTTATTTTTGTCAGAAATCCCATATTCAGTAAAAATAGTTTGTGTGAGTAGAAGAAAATAGAATCAGGTGATGTTTCACGCTGGGAACTGAGCTTAAAGGATATTAATGTTTCACAGGAAATAATAGAGTTTCCTTGCTCAGAGTTTTGTATTTTTTTTTCTTGAGGTGTAAAGCTAAATGCCGATTGCCAAAATCTATTCAACTATTAATTGATTAACAGGCATATTCTTGCTTTCCTTCTGATTCACTGTTCTATAAAGCTTCCTACATAAAATAGGAAGTGTTTAAAAAAAAATAAATCTATTCCAGGCCATTTCATTGAAATCCAGGAATGACACATGCTTCAAGCCAGCACGGATCCTGACTCATTGTTTGTAGCTGAAAAGAATCATATAGGCTTTGTGTCTTAGCGATATCCTAAGGAGATAACTAATAAGAAATAACATCTATTGGTAACCTGCCTAGAATCACTTTAGTTTTCAGAGAATGCTCTGGGTTTGACAGCTCCAGGAAAGGGCAGGAGCAGAGAAAGAGTGTAATATAAGTCTGAACACTGCTTTGCTGGCTCTTTTTTTTTCCTTCTCAGTATCTGTTATAAGTAAAAATACATTACCATAGATCTTTTAAACCCAGACCAGACATTTGAACTGTCATTTTCACCTCTGATTTCCATCAAGGTTCACAAACCTTTTTATAGGCACTCAGTAATGTATCCTGTATATCAAGATTCAAAAAAAAAAAAAAAAAAAAAAAGGCAGCGCTCAGCGCTTCTGTTCTGTGGCGGTGAGAGGCAGCGAGCTGGACTCTTTGTAGTCCACAACTAGGGAGTTCAAAAGCACTAACAAAGGACTTCTATGCAGGCAATACTTTTTTTTCTGCTACTTTTATTCTGAGCAAAATGTATTCAGTTAACAAAGAATGGGAAATAGTGGTCTTAAAACAATTTTCATGCCAGAAACTGGATTTTTGGTGGTATAATGAACTGATGTCCTGTAAAAGGTTGAAAATAATTAGATCAGTGAAAGCATTTGATAGTCAGGAGGAATGTAACTGATCTGTATTTGTACATGCTTTTTCTCTAATAGGACTGCCCAGTTACTTTAATATAATCAATGGGAAAAGTCAGCCACATGATGAAAACTGGTTCCAATTCTATCCATGTCCATGCCATGAAAATGGAGAATTACAGTTTAGATGGGCTATTAGAAAACTGCAGTTTTCAATGGAAACCATTCATTGAATGAACAAGGGCATGAAAATGCTCAAGTTCTTAATTTAATGTTTTCACAAAAGCTTCCTAGGAGAGATTTGAATATCTACTTCAGAACTAGCAGATCTCCTGATGTTTTATTCTCCAATTTAAGTCCAGGTGGTAAGTGAAAGATAGTAGCAATAGAGAAGTGACAATAACAAATAAAAACAACCTGCACCTGAAATACATACAGCAGTTTCTTATCAGAAAATTTGAGTCCATGAAGACTCTAAACTGCAGTGTCCTTATCAGAACAGGGACATGGAGTTGTGGAAATGTCTTGCACTCTTTTCTTACCTGAGCCGTTTCTTGGTGAAAGACAGTGATCACTTCCACAGATTTTCATCCAAAAGCTTAAAAAATCCGACCTTTTGCTTGTCTATGCTTTCTATTGTATTGCAAAATCCCTGGTAGAAATGGTCAAAAGGCAGTTTGAAAACTGGAGTCTCTACACTCACCATTGAGAGCTAACTGTATCTTTTTATTACTTAGTTATGAACATGCTAGAGTCCCATTGAGGATCTGCAGTATGGAGTTGCAAAGGATTTGTGGATTTCTGTTTCTGAGGAAAAAGTAATAATAATAAAAATATTAGAAATTAAATGAAGGGGAATACTGAAAGGAGAAAAAGTGAAAGACTGAGAAAACATTCATGGTTTAACTTGGTTATTCTTGGTTATTGTTAATGGTTTTTGCCATCGAAGAAGGTTGTATGTGTTGGTCACAGAGTCAGTTCATGTATCTATTTTGAAAATAATGAATTCTTTTCATCTTCCCAGATGTTTTTTATCCACTATCGACATGCCCACGGAGACCTGTCATTGGAGAATGCAGTTCTTGAGTTTAAATTCCAAAATCACAACCAGTAGAGGACAGTATTTTCAAAAATATCGAAAGTAGAACTGACCACAGAATGCTGACCAGCCTATGATACAGTTCTAGATTATATTGCTTTCAGTTTCACGTTTC
The DNA here is from genome assembly GCA_013396935.1 of Baryphthengus martii. NCBI lineage: Eukaryota > Metazoa > Chordata > Aves > Coraciiformes > Momotidae > Baryphthengus > Baryphthengus martii. The sequence goes on along the minus strand of VWZK01015277.1, from coordinate 38,555 downwards.
AAAAATGGTTAAAACTTTCCAGGGACTCCATTGGCCACGGACAGCATAGAGAAATACTGTTGGCAAAATGCAGTGTTTTGGAAAGTTTGCAAAGACTGCTTTGCTAAAATGCTTCCTCTTCTTACCTTTAGACAAACAAAACTACATAAAAGAAACAATGCAGCTACTCTGATTAAAATAGTCCACTTATACATGTGTACAATCAATTTTTTTTTTATTTATTTTTTTCCATTGTGGAGTTAACTCTTGCTTCAAGCTATGTTTTGGAATGTCATAATGTGTATTTTTTTAAACAATATTTTTCTCCATTTTACATATTTTTAATGTTTTTCCGCGGCATTAAAATAAAATTAGTATATGGAAGTTGGTGGTTTTGGGGTGTTTTTTTTTGAATAATCAGAGCCCACACATAAAAAAATAGAAATAAAGTGCTAGTATTACATAACCTAAACAAACGATGATATCTGAAAATGAAAACAAGTAGATAGAATGGAGATAAAGAACAGCTGTAGATAAACTACAGCTAGCAGATTAGAATTCAAATTCACATGGTAGATCAAAGATGTAACTTTCAAGAACCTTTCACTTCTTAAAAACAAACTAAATTAAACAGAAGTCATAGTTACATGCCATTAAAATATCAACAGAAGGAATTTTACTACATTAACCATGCTTATTAACAACAAACTGTAGGTTGTATCCCAGACTTGTATAGAAAAGAAATTACTTCTAGAAAGATGCTATCAATTCATCAGAGCATAAAAAAGATATTTGAACTGCGTGACCCTCCTGAAATGTCGTTCAGCTTTCATTTTTGAAAATGACTGTTATTACTTTTTTGTGTTAGGTGGAAAATTGAGTTGAAAGAATGTGGGATGATCTTCTGTAATGCTTTTCACTATTTGAAGACATGAAAATATTTTGCAAAAAAGGCTTTCCCTTCAGTATTTGAGAGTTAAATACAGACTCGTGTTTGTGAAAACAAGACATTTCCTGCCTGCAAATTACTTTATTGCTCAAATTAATGCTGACAAATTCAGACATATAAATTCAGGATATTTAGAATTTATTTCTTACAAGCATAAGAGGAGTGTTATACTGTCCCTTCAATTCGATTTATCCATTACAACCAAGTTGAAGTAGTTAAACTGTCTTTTCAAACACAGGATGTGGGAGCTAAAAATTATTCCAGTTCTTTACGATTCTTGAAAGGAAACTCAGTTCATTTTGACAAGTTGTCAAAAGGCCCAGTTTTGTTTTCAAGTAAAGCAATGGAGATGTGCAAGCTTCATTAGGAAATAGAACTGGTCCTTTACTAATTTTACAGGCAATCCTGAAACTGAGACCACAAGTCCTATGCAATGTGGCACTGTTGTCATCTTAAGGGTAGTTGTGTCAATCTTAATTTCCTTAAGAACAGAGTGAGGTAAAGGAAAGATTGACCATGAGAGCTGGAAACATGTGAGAGTGCTGCATATTATCTTTAGACAGCAATAACTTTCTTAACGAAAGCCTCAACTGATATTATTTTTCTTCCTACTTGTATGTCTCATTTATATTTTACTTTTATTATACAGGTACAAGAAGCATTGCTCTTGCTAGATCTCAGGTGCAGGTTTGGTTTTAGAACAGAAAGCTAGTATACAGCAATTAAATCACAAGCTAAAATTTTCCTGTGACCTGAAGAAATCTATTTTAACTGGTTAGGTTTTTTTGTTTCTTTGTTTGTTTTCCAGATTTTAGAAACAAGACTGAATTGCATAGAAGATTGCTGAATTCATACCAAACTATTTGCTGTTGTTTGTTGATGTTTTGTTATGGGATGTTTAGAATTTTTTCCTTCTCAAATATATTTTGAAGCATATACTTTTGCTATCTGCATCTAACTGCAACAACTGACTTTTATGATAAAATCGGAAAAGTATAGGATGCTGAAAAATTTTATGTCCAAACCATCTAATTTTCTTTTGTCGTAACTGATAATAGAAAACATTGCAAATATACATATCTCATATATAACACCTTGCCACCACATAGAGAGCTGAGAAGCACTAGTGCTTATCACTGCAGCCCTGATTTATGACATCTGGCACTTCCACAAGTAGCCCCATGGATTTAAGGGGGATTACTTCCATGAGCAAATGCTGCCTAAAGTGCAGGATGCCTATAGAAATTAGAAATAAGCCTCCCTAGTGCATAATTGTTTCCCAAACACATTTCCTGTATGACGTTGGTATGTTTCATTTTTAATATTTCAACATTTCTTTCCACTATTAATGCTGAAGGACCCCCTCTGTTTTACTATTTTTTTGTTCTGCAAATTAAAATGTTTCTGGTTTTCCCATTACTGATGTATTGCTTGCATAGCATTCTATATAATCATATATAAGTAAAACACAGATATACACTCGTGTTTAGTGTATCATCCAATTATTTGGTTTTTTTTTCATTATAATAACTCTTTTATTCATCACATATTCCCAGTGTTGCTAAACACTTCAAAAATCACTATGATTGTAGCCTTAGAAGACAGAACTGCACAGCGTTTCATATGATTTGGTTAGTGTTATATAAAATTTGCATCGGCATTTTGCACAGCAAGATGAAAATTATTAACAATATATTTTTCCCTGTCCGATTTGTGCAACTCTATTATTCATAGATGGTTACAATTGAGTTAATTTTCAGAAAGAGTGATTTGAAAGAGGTCTTGAGCTGGGCTGTTTATGAACACAACCTTTTCTCTTATTTCTAATTAGTGTGAAATGGTTCCAAACAGGAGTCAGCACTGCAGAAGTCTGTGCTGCACAAAGCCACCCTTGTTAACGGACACAGGGAACAGTTTGTTTTGCTGAATAAACAACTTTGTCATAGTGCTTTTCAGAAAGAATATAATCCAGTTTACCAGCTGCCCTCTGAATGTTGAATGCTGTTGATGTGCATCTGGATGTCTTTCTTGGGGATTAGAAATCTTTATTCCCATTTTGAATCCCAGGTCTACTTAGTGAGACATTCAGTCATAAAAGCACTATTTTAGGGTATTTTTTTTAGCTGATATTTTTGTTGTTGTTGTTCATAGAATTGAACTGAAACCCCAGCGTTGCTTATTTTTTGTTAAACTTTCTGTTGTGCCTTGCAGTCAGAAAGTACTACATGCTGGCATATACTGATTTTTAATAGCTGAGGAAAATGCATTAGGAGAGGTCTTGCTGTAATTTTTACACTATGAAATGTTGTTCTGTTCTGTCTCAGGATAGGTAGTGGAAATGGTCTTTTGGAGCTTCTACAGGAAAGCAGATTCTACATATTTTAATTGTGCAAGAATACTAGACCAGCTCAGATATATTATTGACATTACTTTTAACTTTACATATAAGAATGGATATTTTCAGCAGGCAAGAAAAAAATCTGAAATTATGCATACAGCTGCCATTTGTATTGATATCAGCATCGATATTGAAACGTAAACTAGTCCACTTTTGTATGTGATTTCTTGTTTATCTTCTCCCTGAAATTCAAAGAGACAGTAGCCTCAGACTACTTTGCATGATTTTAGTTACCTAAACTTGATCGTTAGCCTGTAATCATCATATAGTATAAAGTAAGAACTAGCTTGAAGGCATAACTTAATGCTAGCTAATGATTTGAGCACTTTATTGATAACCTCTCATTAAACAAGCTCTGAGTCAGGAAGAGAAGCAGAAGAGCAAGGGGTACGTGAATGTGAACACTGTTAGTAGTAAGGATTTTTGTGCACTCATTAGAGTTTCAATTATACTTCCCATGTAATTAACAGGAAGTTTCCTGTTCTGCAAATAGAAGCAGAAGCTGACCCTTTAAAATTTAAAATTACTCTGTATGCAATCCTGAGGCTTAAAGGGTTAGCTGATAGGAAGAAAAAGAAGAGGAAGCTCGCGCTATGAGAGCGTTGTATCTCGTGCACATCAGTGCAAGAAACGTTTGTCACAGTAGCAGGACAAAAGGATAGCAACGTGTCCAATCTGATCTCTTCTTCCAGGCACTGTCAGTGCCATCCTGTACCTTGCCAAGCCTTTTGAGCGTGCTTTACCTACCTACATGCGTATTAATTCCAACAGTAAAGAAAAATCCTGAGCCTGCAAGAATTTATGTGGCATCCACTGTTTGAGGGGACATTTTAGGAGATCATAAGATATTCTGACTGTAAAACCTGGGGAAGTGGCAGCAAGGGAAAAGATAAAATGCTGCATGGAAGAAAAACATTTCTTTTTTTTCGCTGCTACTGCACTGAGATTAAACAGAAGTGAAAGGGTCTTTCCTCCATCTGTAAACATTGCTTTCTTTCCCCAAAGTTATGTACTCATTATAAGCAGATTAAAAATTCTGAGACTGCCAATTATTATGATAATAAAATGGGGAGACAGAGTTTGTCTAACTGTTCAAAGGCAACTGTTGATTTGGTCTGGGTGACAAAGTATGTCAGCATTTATAAACTTTGTCATAGAATAATTTTTTTTTTCCCCTCTTTTTTTTTTTTTTTTTTAATATCTTTATTGATGAATATGTATGGCTAGTTTTGTCTCTTTTATTTTGTCTTTTTTTTTTTCTTTTTGAACTCACTAATGGTCCACCTGCCTGCAGTCTGAGCATCTATGCCTATCAAGACATCAGCAAAGTAGGACACACATTCAGAGTTCTTCAATAAGCAAAATGAGTATTTGTGCTATGATATGAGCATGTAACACATACTTTGATGAAGATTTTTGAAAAGGAAATGTCACTTTACTCAGCTCAGTATCTTTCCCAGCTTTGGTAATTTGGGCGGTACTTTCTAATTTGGGATTAGAATGCAGTTCAGACCACACACAAATGTATTTTCTCACTTCTAGCTACTTTACAAAAGACCTATATGAGCTTGTTGACCATGTAAGTATATAAGGAAGCTGAAATGAAGATTTTACATAACATGGCAGTGTTTTGGATTTGAAAGAATGAATATACGATCTGTCTCCTTTCTTTCCCCCACTCCTTCTCTTTAGCATCAGTCTCAATGCTCAAGGCTTATGATTTCAAAGTCTTGATAATACAAAGTGTGTGATTTGTTTACTTTCTAGCATTAAAAGGTTGAAAGTCAAGCACTAGATATCTTAGGTCTGTTACAGTAGAGGAGACACATGAAAGAGGTACATGAGAGAGTCTCTCTACTAAATGCCCCTCCCTTTACTATATGATTCCCTTACCTGTAGTTAGCCTAATTAAACTGAATAGGGGACTATTCTTAATTGGTTCCCTGCTCTATTAAGTAATGCAGATTACACAATTTAAGAAATTTGCATTTCTTGCAATCTAATCCATCCTCTCAATGGTGAGCTCGTATTTATTGTTTTCCTTGGTTTTAAATGTTTATGTGAGAGGCCAAGACCTCTGAAAGATGACATACAGACAGATTGGAAAACAAATACTAATATCTTCCTGTCATTTTTCCCAGTAATTTCTTTCTTTCTTTTTTTATTTTTTTTTTTTCCCCTCTGTGAAAAGTGTGTTACGAGAGGAAGCAATAATCCAAATGTCCCCAGATTTCCCTACAACTGAATTTACAGGTCAGATCCGAAAAAGTCAACCTGAGGACATTAAAGTCTTTGTTCTAACCATTCTGGTTTTGAGACACAAAAAATTTCAGCCATCCAGAACATTGAATTTTGGGGAGTTCCATGCTCCATGTTACAAATTAATTGCAGCTTGCACTGTGAATAGATATGCTTACAGTTAGACCTTCATGAGGTCTAACTGTAGTTAGTGTCATTGTTTTCCACCCAAATTGGTAGTCAGCGGTGATCATAGGGTTTTAAAACAGAAATCACTCATCTGCATCAATGAGCTCAATGATCTTAAAGGCCTTTTACAACCTTAATGGTTCTATGATTATATTAGGCCATACATTTCAACAGCTACTGGTGCATTAATGTTCCTCAGCTAATAGGACATTTTCAAGGGACCTAGTCAGTCTGTATATTCATCCAGCTTTCCCCATTTCTCTGTCTGTGTAGGAAACTTTGTGCTAGCTTCCACTGAATAATTCTGGGAGAGATCAGAAGTTCTCATTTTAAGCTTGGGATAGGTCCTTTTCTCTAGTTAGCCTTTGGGTTTGAGTTCAGACTTAATGTTTTCAGGAAGGCTATATGAATATACATCATCATTTCCAAAGCCATGTTCAGAAACGCTTATCTGGAGACATTTTCATGTCCCATGCCTGCTTTTAAATGAATTTCTCTTTTCTGGGATCGATATGATCTGTCCTGCACTCTTAAGGACAGTATTTCCTTTCCTCCATTTATTTCCTAATTGCACTCTAGTCTTTCAGTAACACTGTTTTTGTCATCACTTTTTAAGGTTCAAGAATTGCCTTGCTTACTGCTCCCAAGGCTAAGTAAAAGCAGGCAGAAGGATAATGACAACAGTTACTCCCAGAGAAGCCTCAGAAGTCCTTAGAATATCGAGGAAGAGGAAATACCTAGAACAGATTACTGGAGCAAAATATTGCTAGGAGAGAGAAATGGGAAACTGTTCTTCCAGGAAAAGGAAGAGATCAGCTTCAAGAAGAAGTCGACTCCTGTGATAGAGAAAAATGAGAAGTGACTTAGATACAACAAGGATACTGGAAAAGCTGGAAAGCTTTACATAAAAAAATAGGATTTTAAGAGCTATAATGCATGCTGTCTTTTAACAGTGTTCTTAGTAATATGCTGTCTAACTAGGGGCCCATATACACTCTTATCCAATTGTTTGGATACTGTGTACATGCATATGAACATGTAGAGTTTTACTTGCATTGCTAGCACTTAACAATATGTTTCCAGTGTTTTAGAAATAAGGACCATAATATGTCATAAGCCTGAACCATTTAACATATACAATATCTTCCTTTTACAACTGAGATACTTTCAGAATCATCATCTTACACAGAATATGTGAAACCTGTGAAAAACTTGTCTTTGTCCTGGTTAGATATTTGAGTTTTTGCCATTATCTGAATGAGGCAATGTCTTTGAAAAAAAAAACAACCAATGATTAGGATTAGTTTCCAAGTTTCCTCATTGAGTTAACAAACTTTGAAGAGATTTCTGAAAGAAAAGCTTTTCGAATTCATAACATCATTACTGTGCAATGGCTTTTATTTCATCTACTATTACTGAATTCCTAATGATATAACTCTGAATAGGTAGGGTATCTTAAATCTTCTTTCAATGGGTGGCGAGTAACAAAACACAGATCTCTATGCAGTTTTAAGAAAAAGAAGTACTGTGCCAAAAGAAAGCCATTTGTTTTTGTTACAGTCAAAAAGATTCTCTTCTTCTGATAAAATTGCCCATTAAATCTACACTTGTATTGTATTACTGCAAAAATTGTGTAGAGTCAATTCAGTAACATTGCTCTCACAAAAGAGTTTGACAGCATTGAAGGTGCTAAGAGCTCATCAGATTTGTCTCTTACACCAGACATGTAATGCACCCCTGTGTTAAAGAATGGCTTAATAATGCTCACATTTAAATAGCTTTTCAGGGATTATTAATAAGTTTTAAATATTCTATATCTTCACTGAAATATATATTCATGTGAAACAAGAGGTGTTTCTGGACAGAGGAAAGAATATTAACTAGTAGGAGTATCTATCTCCAAACATGTTCTGTGTATGTTTAATTAGTCATTGAAATTTGCAAATACTGTGTGTAGTTTCAAATGAAATACTAGTATTTTTTACTAAATAACTTCTTTCTTTTTTAGTTACCCTGGGTATCACTATCCTTCCAATATCCAAGTCAACTTTGGTGTCATCTTTATCTTTTCTGTCCTCTTCTCAAATCCCGTCGATCGTCTTCAGAAAATAAACAAAGTCAATCCCTTCCTCTCAACAACAACTGGGAGACATTGCTCTGTGCTTCCATAGACCTTGTTTCTTAATTTTCATAAACTTCTTCTGTCTCTCTAACCCAGTCTTATCAGTTTGCATAACTCTTTGGTAGTACAAAAGCTGCTAGTTTGGATAACAGCTTACCAATTCTTTCATAATTTTTCCCTTAGTTGCAGTTACTCCAGATCATGCAACCATATATAAAAATGCAAAGCTAGCTTGGTAAGAAAGATATTTCTGCTGACACTCATTTCAGTTTTGTGAAATAGTACTGGCCAAAATTATAATACTTTTAAATTCACTGTTTGGAATTATATATATTCACTCTTTTTTATGGCCGCTTTTCCTGACGGGACTTTATAGAAACTCACAATGGTGAATCTGAAGGAATCAATTGTGTCTATTTCTCTCTAAGGGGAACATTGTGCTATGTTCACTGCTTAGCTGCTACTATTATGTCTTCAAATTAAAAGTAATCTAGACTGAAAATACTTGTTGTGTGGCATATTTACGGCAAAGTTCTCCTGCTAGTACATTTTCACCCCAGTTCTTGCACAATGAAGAATTACTCACAGCCACTGAATGAAGCAGTGAAAAGATGTATTGAAAAGATAAGGAGATTATAATGCAGAGGTAAAAGAACTTAACAGCTAAAAGGTGAAGGACTAAAATAAATGAAAAATGAAAAATCAGACCCTTAGGGGGCTGTCAAAAAACCATGTGCTGGATAACTGATTTTGTAGCCTTTGTACCATATGAATGAATTATAGTCATGATTTGCACCTATACTTTATCCAATTAACTCAAATGGGTTATTATACAGATTATTATAGGAACAACACAGTGAAATGCTATCTGGAGATTTTGCTGTTGCTGAACTGTAGAAAATCTACTATTTCCTTTGCTGAAGAATGAGATGTATAGTTATTTAAAACTAGTTTGGCCACAAGTAATCTGGTATGTAGAGAAAGGCCTGATCTTGTTATGAAAGTTTTTTAATTTGTTAAATATTTAAGAAATAAAAGAAGATTCCTCATTGGTTTTGTCTATTCTTATGTTTTCCATCCCTACCACTTTTCAGAACAGACAAAATTCCTTTGGTTAAGGGAAAACATGTCCATAGGATGGAGCAGAAAATTCTACGTGTCTCCTTTCTAATGTTCTGTAGGAGTTTCTGGGCAGAAAGGACATCTGCTCCAACCACATTTATGCTTTAATCTGCTCCTGGGAGTACCACTGATTTTCATGAGGTAACTGATGATTTACGCTGCACAGGTAAACATGAAAAAAAATGTTTTCTGATCTTTGCCAGTACCTTTTATGTCTAACCTGTAGTATGTTGTCTCCCTCTCATGGTAAAGGCACACATTTTGTCCCTCTGCCAAGCTTTCGGCATTTTCCCTTTTCTTACTGCCCACAATCTTCATTATTTGGTGACTGTGTCAGTAGAAATGGGGAAGGATTAGAAGCAGAGATTAGAGGGTTTTTCTGTTTATCCAAGGACCATNNNNTTTTTCTGTTTATCCAAGGACCATAAAAGATTAAGGGGGTGCTATTTTCCCCTGTGGGACGCTACCGATATGGAACCTGGTAAGAAGACGAGAAAACTCTGGGGTTTTTTTCCTGATTCATTTCTATCACAGACAGTGTATCTTATTACAGAATTTATATGTATGATCTATCTTTCTATTTGACTTCTTGTTGAAGATATTAATTCCAACACCAGCAATTTGTTCTTTATCTTCACACAAGATCTTTTGATGTCTCTTCCTTTCACTAGACATGACTACCTTTAGAAGAAGAGCACATCAATCCCTAAGTGAGCAGAGATCTTTCCCTTTATTGCTCCTTACTTTATTTTTCATTTGTCCTGTAATATCCTGTCATTCCCCTCCGTTCTGCAGCTGCTTCCCTGCTTTTTCACAGCTTCTATCCCATTCGTGTAAGCAGGAAGCACCGTCTAGCCGTTAACTTTCTTTCTGGATCCTTCTCATAATGTCCATCCTTAGGCATTTTGCTGGTTTTGGTTTTGCCAAGGTCTTTTGCTCCCTCTTAGAGGAATCAAAACCTCTAGTCTGTCTTCATCCATAACTGTTCAATTGCCTTTGACAAATTTAATCATATATTTCTTTGTGAAATGATGCCCCTTGGGGCTCTCACTGGTACGGATTAGTCTCCCCTTTCTCAACTAGTTTTTGTGGAGAAATCTTACCTCCCCTCACTCTCTCCCAGTACATTTACATCTTGACTCTGCTCTCCTTATATATAGTTTTTGCATTGTATACTTGTTTCTATGATGTTAACATCACAATTGAGACAGCAAAGGTCATGAGATAAAAAGGAATAAAATCTTCACCAAGAAATGATACCATCTCATTATGCAAAGATCATCCAAAAGCCCCAGTCAAACCCTATGAAAATATAAGAGTTTGGAAAAGCAAGATTTCAAAATAATTTTCATCCAAAATTGTTAGAGGTAATTTTAATGTCACATTTCTTTCTGCTGTATTTTCTAAATTTAGAAAGTTCTGGGAAAATATTGAAAATAAATACTTTTTAAAACATGGTGTAAGGCTAGTTGGGGAACGTGATGATATTTTATGCAAAAAGATGGAGAAAGAAAGAGTCAAAAAACAGCATTTTGAATTACTAAAAAGATTTTGCTTTAAGGAAAATTTGGAAATGCTGATGTATCTCTATGAAATTTTCCTGTTTATAGAAAAAATATTATTGAGAAACCAAAACGAAAAAAAATGTTACAAAACCAGAATAATCTAGTTTTCTGGATTATTCTTTTGTTACTCGTCTTGTTGTGTGTCCTGATATGATTTTGATAACTAGTACATTTTCATCACTCTTGCAGTATGCAAAATGTAAATCACTGCTGGATCAAAGTCTCAGATGATATCAGAACAAAACATCTGAGGGCAATGGGACTTTCAGATGCTCAGCACTTTTACAAATTGGGCAGGTGCCTGAGGCTTCTAATTTTGAAATCTCATCTCTACAAAAAGAATACTCAATTTTCTAATTTTTATGTTCAAAAATAGGAAGCAGACTGGCAATAAAAGGAGCTTAATGTTCTTTGTGACCGTTCTTTTCCAACTAAGTACTTCTCTAGCATTTATAAATAGCCTGTTTTTCTTTACTTTTAATATTACCCTTCATATCAAGATATGCATTGCTGGAAAACAGTTAGACAAGCAGACAAATAACTGAAGAAAAAGAAAACCACAGCTATTTCTGTATGTATAGTAGTGAAATAGTTTATTTAACTTACAATAGTGCACTATTCTGTGGTAGGAACAGTAATATCTTTTTATAATAGTTGAAATTTTATCATTTAGACATTCTTTAAGGAAATACTTCCAATAATAATAATAGCCTTTCAGCGGATGTCTGAAGAAGTTAACATATAATAAGGAAATACAAAGACAACAAAACAGGTTTCCAAATATTTGAAGAGAGGACTTTTAACAGACTATATTTCTTACTCTGGAAAGTTTGGGATTTTGGCAAATGGCAGAAGGATTTTCTTCCTATTTTTTGACTTCATTCTGCTTCTGTTATTTGAATGTGTGATAGCAAAATTTCTAGATAGGACACTACAAAGCTGGACCCCAGTGTTTGCCAATGCCACATGATTAGGTGAATTCCTCACACACTTTCCTAAGACTGCTAAGTATCAACCAAATCTCAGTTTATTAATTTATACTGTGCATGAAATTGTTGCTAAGTGGGAACTGTGAGTGCTATCTCTTTTCACACTGTAGCATAGGAGGACAGGAAATTAGTGTCTTTTGTTAACTCTTTATTCCATAATTGGCAAAATGAAAAACACTGTTTGATAACCTGGCTCCTTATTTGTCTGAGCTATTTGGAAAATGAATGGACTAGTAATAAAGCATAATCTGACAGATGATGGCAGGAGGTAGGACTAGGGAAGCTGATACTTATCATTAAAACCTTGTACAATCCTGCCTCAATAACAGAGTAATTAATCAACTGGGCCGAACACATAATCTGATTAAACCCTTCTTTGCTGAAATGCTATGAAGAAAACTCCTAAACTGAATCAGAGTGAACCGAGAAAGATGTAAAAGCCTAAGCATTCCAGGAACTGCCTCCCAAATCTTGTATCTGGAAACTGAGCATTTTTTTTGTTTAACAGTCATGGAAATTAGATCTTCTTTATACCTCACAGATTTCAAAAGGTTTGCCTTAAGTTTGCAGAGGAGCAGAAACTGCAGTTAGGATTGTGAGATCAGCGTTTGTTTCCAGTAGTCAAATAGTTGCAGCTTGGGTGAAGAATGTCTGAATTTTGAATGTTGTCTGATCATCAGATGTTGGAGCTGTGTACCAGCAAGGGTACAATTCAGAAAAGTATGCTTATGAATTACTTTATATTGTTTCCTGAAATCACATTGCATTCAATATTAGAGCACAGAGACACATTTTATTCTTCCATCTTAGCACAGTTACAGGTACTCTGTTAAACTGCTGAGTACAGCAAAATGTGTGGGCCTGCATAATATGAACCCCATGACAGAATGAGCTGGGATTAGCTATTTCCATTACTGCTTAGCGTTGGAAAAATCTCAGCTACCAGAGCCCAAGGTATAATTCCACTTCGTAATGTCGACAGGTAATGCATAAATTAACGAATAACACACAACAGGGCATGTGCTACTGCCTAATGTAAGATGAATACCAGTCTGGTGCAATTTGGGTTCACACATAAGTTCAGGTGCTTAGCTGAAAAATCTGAACCTTTTTGTCCTGCAAAACTAGCTTAGATTCTTTCCTCTCTCTCTTTTTTTTTTTTTTTTTTTTATTATTAATAAAGCTTTCTTTTCCTATTTCTAGCAAAGAAGTGCAAAAATAAAA
>VWZK01015277.1:13876-25742 GCA_013396935.1 Baryphthengus martii | reverse complement strand
TGATGAGGGAGGAAGAAAAATCAACTGAACATTTATAAACTTCTATACTTCGTACTTTCATAGAACTCGTGCAAGTCTTGGGGAGTTCTCGTTATTTACACTATTTCCGAGATTTCTTTTAGCAGGCAGCTACATGGGGTAAAACAGGACAACCAAATTCTGGTCCCATATCCAGACAGTCTCAGTAAAACCAAAGAACTTCATGTGGCAGCCTGTAGAACTTGATAACAACGAGCTTGCACTGTCTACATCTCCCTGGATATCGGTGTGCTCCTAGGCTTTTGTTCAGCTTAGCCTTGAAGTTTAGTGGTCCGTAGCTCATATAAACATTAAACAGTTTTAGTGCCATGAATTTGTCCTTGTTCTATAGTACAGATTGAATCTCATTCCACTTAGATCTGAGCTGATTGGGCAAAAGAGGGATGGACACAGGGGAGTGGATGGGGAAGAGAGAATGCCTGACAGGGAAAAGCAACACTGTGCATAAACATAAAGAGGCCGCAGATGAAAACTACAAAGGGAAAATTAGCTCTCTTGATTTTATTTTAGTCTCCCAATTCTCTGGGGACAAGCAGAACATCTACATGGTAAGTGCTGAAGCCTAAATTGCAAGACATGACAGGTCAGGAGCCCATACATTGATTTGGAGTGTGGCACTAAATTCTTGTTACTTCTTCCTAATTTCCATTATGGAGATTTGCCAACAATTTGAGCACAAATCTAATTCCTTTTTTTTCTCTGTCCTCCTACTCTTATGATTCTCTCCTTCAGTTTTTAATCTGCCCAATCCAAATCCAGGAACATTTGTAGAACAGCAGTCTTTCTAGCGATTTTTAACAAAGTAACTGTATAAATAACAAAGATTTAGATTCTGCCATCACTTTACATGATGATGCTAGCTCTGAAAGGCCAGTTACCCAATTGCCAGTGATGAAATGTAATCTTGATACCAAGATCGGTGTGATTTTTATTTAGTACAGTAACACAGGAGCAGTGTCCTCAGTCATGTCTCTTTTACTCTGAATTCCCTTTTTCTTGCTGTACTGAAGCCATTGTCAGACCAGGCTATTGATAACTATATTGGGCTAATCTGCAATAGGTTGGTAAAGTGCGCTTTAAGAACACTTCAAATGCACATTGCATAGAACTGCTTTGCAAAACAGCCACTCATATGGAAGGATCTCACCTATGGAGGAGACACTCAGACGAGTGCTTTTTCTTGGATATATGTCACACATCAATCAAATAAAAGTGGTGCTTGAAAACTTATATTACAGGATTTGTTTCTAGTGATCATGAAGCAGCAATGTTCAAAACAGAAATGGACAAGCAATTAATTTTAACACGCTCAGGACAACACCACATGTCTAACTTGGACATGATATAAATTGTTTACTATCATTTTGATTACATTATACTAATGTTCATATCCATAGCTAAATTTTATAAAATATTTAATACACAAAACAGACACTTATCTACAAAAGGCTAAACTGACTCCCAATCTTACTTTCTTTTAAAATTCTGATCTCACAACTGATAGTGCACATACATTTAGAAAACTGATATCTGGAAGAAGTGTTCTTGAGTCCTGGACTTCACATATATCTCTTTCTCCTATTTTCCTAACTGAATGAGAGGTAAAGATTAATTTACCCAGTAGCTGATCTCACTGCCTGTTTCTGAGGTTTGTCCATCTTCAGTACAAGAAAAAACTTTAACTGAAGTATTTTATTCCAGCATAAGTAGACACATAAATAAATGGTTAAGGAAAAGATCATTATACATACTTTCTTTTCTAAATAGTCTATGGTTACTAAGTACCCAGGCAGAGTTTCCAAAGGTATTAGCAAGACTTTAGGTGGACAAGGACATAAAACGCTCTTGAGAGTTTCACTACAGCCTATTCACACTCCTACCTTGTCCACAACTGCAAAGGTCAGGAGGATTCTGGAGACAATTTTTTTATTAGTTCTGCATGCAGTTATATAGATTCCAGAAAGCAAGAAGATCTTTGGAAGAGCTAACGAGAGCTCCTGCTGTTCTCTAGTGATGTGCAGAAACCTATAGGTATAGGATTTATGTAACAATACTTTATAGGTGTTCAGTAGAGGATGTTTACAAGAGAGTATTCATTAATAACATGACAGTAGACAGCTTCTGAACAGTCAAATCCTACTCTCCTTTAAGCTATTAAGATTGAAAAGTGGTCAGCTATTCAAAGGAAGAAAAAGAAATGAATGAAGAAAATTATTGGGAAAAATTAAGAAATTATATTAAAAAATCTCGTGAAAAATCTGATTTGCACCAAAATTCATGATATGTTATTAACATATTCACAGTGAACACTATTTTTAGGATGCCTTATTTGCCTCATGTCCCCCTGTGTTGGAGAAAAGCTGAATTGTTCCAAAGAGTCTTTCCTGGGTGTCAATGTTTATGAAAACTAACATTTCTGTTCTAGTTAGCATAATGTAGAAGGCTACTAATCAGATATAACCTTATACACTGGGTTTCTGAACATAGTTTCTTATCCACTTTCACTACATGTGTGCATATATAACTAATATCAGAATTACATGCAACAAGGGAACAAGTGTATTATTTGTCCTTAGAACATAGAATAATTTTTGTGTCATTGTATATTGGTTTCTCCTTACTCAAACAAAAAGTTGTAACTAGGCCCAAATCTAATGCTCTTGGTGTCAGCTGCCTTATGAGGCAACTTCTCCCTCCCTGTTTTCATTTTATCTATTATAAATTTTTCTAATTTCACAGAAACTAATACTTAGAGTTTTCTGAATTCCATTCATTTATTTGTTTTCATCTCTTCAGGTAACAACTGATGTACCACTTACATAGATTTCCTATGTAAAAAAAAAAAACAAAACACAAAAAAACCCCAAACTGGCCAGTTTTGGAAAACCAAACACTTAGAGATTAATATTCTGATAGCCTTTGCCTGCAGACTACTAATGAGAGGACCTGTACTGAAATGGAGGAAGGCCAAAAGACTGAAGAGGCATTTAGTTTAGAAATATTGGATACAACTGTGACATTTTAGGTCACGAAAGGTTGTATTATTTTTCAGCTGAGATTTTCTTGTTACCTCAGCTTTTCTGTTTGCTCTAGAAACTTCAGTTTGATCACTTAAATCATGTTATCCATTAAGGAAAAAAAAAAAAAAAGTTTCATTTTTTTTTAAAATACTCCCATTTGTGACATTGGTACACAATGGATACAATCTGGCATATTATGCAGGTTACAGCTAATAATCAGAATCCTGTGACTCCTGCACACAAACATGTGGTATGAAAGAAAAATGCTATGCTTTCAGGAGAATATAAAACATAGTACTAAAAGAATCTCACTACCTTCACAGTGCACACTCTATGTTCACCACAAATTGCCATGAGTCATCTCTAATACAGTTTCTGAACACCTTTTCAAACAATTTGTTTGGACAGTCACAAAGTCTCTGTGAGAAACATATGTTTATAAATATCCCTGTCCACATACACGGTCACACCCATATACACTTGAGGAGAGTAAGAAGGATTATACACATGTATGTATACATCTTTCTCCCAATGACTTCAAGGAAAGTTTTAATTCCAACTACATAATGGTCCATTTGCCTGGAGTGTTTCAGAATGGTTCAATAATCACTAGCCATGTGTGCAGTTTGTTGAATTATTTAAGCTTATTTCCAGGGGGAAAAAGACAGGGAGGAAGGCAACTGATTCAATGCAAATGAAAAGCTTTTGAAGCTCCCTATGGTGAAGATGTGATTACAGTCAGACAGTTAATAACCTAGACTTAGAAAAATCTGAAGGTTTTAAAACTGTCTGGCCAGTCAGTAAATGAGGTTTTTCCACACTATCGACCAACTGCCATGCATTGTAATGGTTTCAGATTTGTTTGGAGTGTGAGTGGACCCACAAATGAGGAAAGGACCCCCCTGCTTCATGATTAAGAAGAGCGGCTGGTAAATCTCAAAAGGTTTTCTTCTGGATTTGTGCTCAAACCATCAGCCTTCAATCACATGCTTTCTTCTAAAGTCTTCAGAGATTACACCAGGCTGTCCAGCTCTAGGCTTTTGTGGGAAGAAGGTGGTTTATGTCATGCTTTCTCTCCAGGGCTGACTGGATCTTTTTCCTCCCCTCACTAAACCCAATACTCCTACTGTCTTGTTTCTTGGTACAGACAAGCCCTGTTGCCGAATAACTTACACATTCTAAATCTTTGAACAACTGACAGTGGAGGAAAAAGAAAAAAACAACAAAAAAACCCAATAATCCAGACAGTTCTAACTCTAAATGTATGTAAACAGCTCTGAAGTATACATAGTCCTTTAACAACAGTAAACGGTGTGTCTAGAATGTTTGTATGTTATACAGTGGCTGGCTCAAAGCTGTTTCAAAAAAAATGCTGTTAGCCAGCCACAAAGAACAGCCCCTATTTATGGGCATCCCAGTGAAATTAAGCCACCGTAGACTGAATCTCATCTCCAATGAGCTCCATTATAAATCATCTGTCTTGATCATCTTGTCCAGTGTGCAGCCACATGGAAAGGCATAAACACTTGCCATCTGTGCAAAATGGTAGGAATAAGTGCAAAATACTGTCCATCCTTATGCTTCCTCCCATGCAAGCAACGTTGCACTGGTGTGTGCTGCAGGGGACACTGAGGATGTGCTATCATGGAAAACTGGGGGGAAGAGGGGGAGAGGGGAAGAGAAGGAGGGACATTTCCTTTGACAAAGGCAGTGTGCCCCAGGAACCTGGCCAATATATAGTCTTATGCCATGCATGTAGCCCAGGGCTAAAACAGCCATAGACATCTCTAAATTATGTGCCAGACATTTGGCAGCCAAGAAATCATGAGCAATATCAACTGACGGATGTACCCACAGGGAATGCTTTCTACATCCCGCCTTCCAGAACTGGCCCGCAGGGACATCAACCTTTGTAGTACTCCCTCAGCAACAAATTGGATGCTGATATCCTTGCACTTCTTGCTTCCGTTTTCCCAAAACGCCAGATGAGAGGCACCTGGTCTCCTGAGAAGTAACTGCAGGCCTGGCACTGTCGTTCTGTCTCCCAGACAATGAGATGTGCTGTTTCTCTGTACTGTGGATGAGAAGGAACCTGCAATTTTCTTTCAATAGCTTTCTCCTTTTCTTGTCCAGTTTTGGCCAAATGTCCCAGCCATGTTCACAGCCTTAAAACCCAGTTAGCCACTGCTGTTGTGCATGTTGATTGAAGAACGATGCATTGCTGTCACATTTTTTGAGTGAAAGGAGATGAGCTTCTCCTTCCTCTTATGTTTAGCCCCCATCTAAATATAGGTGTTGCCAAAAAGCAGAAATACACTGTTGAAATCCAGAACCTGAACATATACCTGAATTACATCCCATTCTTTACAAATGTTTTATTTTCATTTTTCTAACTTTTGTGCAAAGTTGAGCCTTGCCTCTCTTGGTTTCTCTGATTTTCTCACCCTTTTGCTGTTAGGCAGATTATGCTTGTATTTTTTCATGACACAAGTAAAACGTCAGACAAAGTCTGAGCTCTCACCAATCTCCTGTGACCATTGGTGTAGTTCACAAGGGACCTTCAACCTAGTACTCAAATGTGCAGTGAACAATTTTTTCAGGCCAGGTTTCCTAATACAAACTGCACGTCTTTTGCTAATTCTGTTTGAAACAGGCGGGTCAGGATAGCATTGATGTAGTCAATTAATTTTAATTTTGGGGGGAAAGTTACATCTATTGATAATATTAGAGTCAGATTTTTATCTTCTCAGGGAATATTTTCAGGGATAAAAGAGTTTGAGAGATCATACCACAACAGCTAAATATTTGCCATCAATTGACAGAATATGTATGGATCATTTTTTGTGTCACTATTCAGAGTCAGATAACTGCATACAGCAAGATGTTAGATCACCTCATATCCTGACATTTAAAAAGAGGATGATAAGAAAGAAGAAAGAGAAGGTTTCTAGTTCCAAAAATTTCAAAACAGTGGAGAAATATGCATCTTAAAGTGAATGGACAATGATTAGAGCACATTACACAGCAAAGTATTCATATTAGTTCATAAAGCTCTTTCTGCAAACTGGATTTGAAAAGGTAAAGGGTCCATGTATTGCAGGCTCTAGTATATGTTGACTTCAAAAAAATACATGATAAAATACATAACCGGAAAAACTGTCACATTTTAATTCCAGGATGAGACTCATAGTATTTGATTTCTATTGAGTCTTAGAACTCTTTTACATGGCAATACTCAGTGGTGAACTTCCTCCTGTCAGCTTCAAGTCATTAAAGCAAAAGCAAAAGCTTTAGAGCACCACGTATTGGTGTCAATGCTGGCAAATATGGATAAGAAGATTGCACTTTTCTTTTGAAAATCGTAGGATGAGCCTTTCAAGTATCAAATATTAATGTGCAGAAGGGTTACCAAAACAGAAATGGTGTTTATTCATGGTGAATAAATACTGGAGATAATGTGGAACGAGTGTAACTTGAAGCTTTACAGAGAACACAGGAAGCATGACCTGGAGGAATGGGACCAACCAAAAGAGGGAAGCTTGAATTCCAGACATGCCACTCTTTAGCTGGTGAATCTCTTTATTTCCTCATTAAGCTGAGTGTTCAGAACATCCATATTTACTGAATTGTCTCAGCATTTTTTAAATTCTTTAAAGTGCTATATAATAACATACAACTTATATTTTAGATAACTCAGCTTTAAGTCTATAAGCTTGTGATTAATATTGCATGTTTTATGAAGTGCTGTCTCTGAAAAGCTGTGCAAACTCAATAATTATCTGTGACATGGTGTTGCTAGTTTCATAGATCGTACTTGGGGTGGGAATTTAACTACTTGTACTGAGACAGTTAATAAATTCCAACATGCAAATTTTCCTGCACAGGAACTTGTGAAAAAGAGGATGATTTACGCGGGAAGAGTCAAATTTTATTTCCATTGCTCATATTCCTCTGTATTCCATAAGAGCTNGTATTCCATAAGAGCTTTATTTCTGATTTATTTGTCTCATGGTGAGACTGCCAAAATATTATGTCAGATAAATCTTAGGGCTAAACTATTTAGTAGCATTTTAACACTCAAATGTTAATCTTAGTAGCAGTAGAATATCTACTGTTGTCTTTACACTAGTTAAAGAAAATATAAACCAAATACATATACAAAATATAAATTATATATAATAAATACATACCAAAAAAACCCCATATCAATAAAAAAACCTAAACCCAGCAATATGCAGAACGTGTGTCTTTGACTGACACTAATCTGGGCTAATGAGAATCCAAATTTTTGGCTCCTTGCAGCATTTCTGTTGAGCAGTACCTACTTAGGGTTTTGAGGGTTTTTGCTTGTTTGCTGGGGTTCTGTTTGGGTTGGTTTGGGTTTTTTTTGTTTTGGTTTGGTTTTGTTTATTTGCTTTACTGTCTCTCATTTACGAAATCTTAATTGTGTTTTGAGTTTAATTCTGAGTGTGAAATCTTAGTTGTATTTCCAGTGTTTAATTCTGAACCTCAGGTTTTGACACTGCTATCTTTTGCTACTCAGGCACATAGGAAGCTCATAATGGAGATAAAGGAGGTGATCACAAGCCTGATTTCTCCAAAGCAACAATAACAAACAAAAGATTATTTCTTCAGATGACAAAAAAGAAAAGTGAATTTCAGTTGCACAAAGAAATGGGCCAAATGTATTTTGAACTGAATTAAAAAATTAGTGCTTGAATAGGGACAAGGTGCAGAGACTGTCAGAGAAGTAACCCAGCCTTCCTAATGAACAAAGCAAAGAACCTCCATGTCTCAAAGTTGCTCTTGAATGTGAAATTGCTTTTTCAAACACTTCAATAAGGAAAAGAAAATCTTTTAAGGAAGACAAAAAAAAATAGTGCTTTCAAGAATTTATACTGTATTTATGCAGACTTCTGTGCTTCATAAAAGAAAAGAGTAAGCATAGTAGGAACTATTTTCCTAACAGGCATAGCTGTCTGCAGTTCATTAAATGCCTAGATTGTTGCCTTACAGAGAAAGGAAGAGGCAAGTCTTCAAACCAACAAGGGATTCCGAAAGATTTTTATATTAGCCTGTAATTAAATAATAGTTCATGTTGCCTTCTTCCACTGGGAATTACATCCTTTTCACCTCTTCTCTGCTAATGCAGAGACATCCATTACGATGAGTAGCTACAACACTTGTCACATCCAATCAGCTCCAAACGACTGAAGAGCAACTGACGTGTGCTCTCTTAAAGCATGGTTTCTTCTCCCCCAAAAGCCCACTGTCCTTTCACGTGCATGTAGCAGTCAGAAGAGATCACATCACACAATGAAGAAAAACAGAAGCATATGGTACTAAGGGGCCTCTGCAGGAGATGGCTAAAATGCCAAGGCTCACATATAAACAAAATATATGCAAAAATATGTGTTCATATAGAATGCTAGATACAAGCAGATAATTAAAAACAGCACGGAAAGTAAATTTGCCATCATTACAGTTACCTGAGAGTATTTTTTCTTTTTTTTTATTGTTTTCATTTTTAATTTTATCTAAAGTGGTGCACAAAAAAATAGCAATGGCATTTAACTATGCATAAGCAATTGGAAAGTTAATTTTTCCCATATAATATCAAGTCACATATTCTTCACACCACATTTTGCTGATGTCTATAGTAAGTTTCAGCATGACAACTGAATTGCAAACTCTAAGTGAATACACTGGCAGATTTCTCTTTCTTATCCCATTTGTATTAAATAGTGTATGTAAAAGCAGGGCCATAGATTCACTCCATGATCTTAACCAGCATGCAGTTCTCTCTCTCTCTCTCTCTCTTTCTCTCTCTGTCTCTCTCTCTTTCTCAGGAGACGCATTGCTAACTGTTTCTTCTAAACCAGATAACAACATTTTCTGAACTAAACAACCTACTAGGTGATTTGCAAGGAAAATTAATGCACTGACGATTCTTCCCTTTCCCCCTTAATTCCATATGTGGAAAGCACTTTTACTGCAATAAACTCTGTGTTAAAGAACAACACGTACCAAAAGATGGTTCTTTTATCATGTTACTATAAACTGAGGGAACAGCTGTTTCAGGAACACTGTATAGTGTATAAACTGATAGATTCAGAGCTTGTTCTGTAAGCCATAAAATGACTAGAAGCTCTAAAATGTTATTTGTTGGAGGAGAAAGTATTTATTTTAGTTTGCAATTCTGACACAAAGCATGTTTAAAGGAAACAGGGAATTTACAAAGACAAGATTCACGAACAGATATGCCCTTTGATCCATAAAATGTGTCTGAAAGCATGTTTAGTGCCAGTGTTAGGTGATGCCATTGTTTAATTCCTGTAGGAAGCCACAGAAATTACCAAATGGATCATGCAGGAGGGGTTTTAATTTCAATAAAATCTGTGGTTTTCATCATCTTAATTTATGAACCTTCACATCTTAAATCAATAGACCTTTGAAAGCAAATGAAAACTCCCAAAAGAACAAACACTGGGGAGAACCTTGATTCACTTACTACCCTTTACTACAAAATTTTATGAGATATTGTCTCTCTGATCACAAAAAAAAATATGCACTGTCTTTTGTAGCAGCGATGACTTCTCTAATTCAGGATGTTAAAAAATGACTACACTTTTAACAACCATCTGTGTTGATTTGCACAGATAAAATTTCTTTCATTCTAAAAGAAATGGCATAGATCTGAATATTTTTAAACTGGGTTAAGATATCAATTTATTTTAATTTCAAGAAGATTCTCTGCCTTGCAAAGATGGAGTAAGATTGTGTTCTAATTTGGACTTTCATCAAAACATTCCAATAGAACCAGGCTGTTAGAAAGCAGCTGTCCCAGTGTTACAAATTATATTGTGAAAACATTATTTTAAAAAAGAAATTAGTAACTTGAATTCAGAATATTCTGCATGCATTTATCAGTTTGCTAATTTCATTTTGTTACAATGTACATTAGTAGAGAAATATTTTTTTTGAGAAAAAACCAAAGCTGTAGGAATATAATGAAAAAATGTGAGATTTGAATGGTTTCTCAATTCAAGTTGTCATTCAGCTCTGAAACTCTGTGACATTTATGTAAGAGATGGATTTGAAATAAGGCATGTATTTTTTGGTTCATCTGACAGGTCGTGATATATTGTAGATAGATTATTATCAATACAGAGGTCTATTTCTTATTTTCTATAAATATGACATTTTGACAGAAATTGTAATTACATTCCCATAATTTTCTGTTTGTTCTTTTTTTCTTTTTCATTTCCTTTTTTTTTTTTTTGTTTTCATTTTCCAAAAGGAGAAAAGATGCTCCTGAATGCAATTGCTA
Organism: Baryphthengus martii; assembly: GCA_013396935.1. Classification (NCBI taxonomy): domain Eukaryota; kingdom Metazoa; phylum Chordata; class Aves; order Coraciiformes; family Momotidae; genus Baryphthengus; species Baryphthengus martii. The sequence continues at coordinate 15,353 of VWZK01015277.1, read as the reverse complement.
AGCAAGCTCAGAAATGCAATCCATACTATTGAGATAACATTATTAAACATAATAAAATCCAGAAAGACAGTAAAACATCCTACCTAAGAAATCTGTCCATTCAAACACCACAAAATATGAGTGAAGGAGAAACTTGAAGAAAAAATCAGTAGTTTCTAATAGGTAATTACAACACTAACGGAAATATCTGCAAAGGATCACAAGGTTACCTCCATCTTTCTTTTAATAGTGGAGATAAAAAACCCCTTTTTTTACTCAAGTGCTTTCCCTTTTCTTGAATATTTGAAACAAAAATAAGAAAAGTTCCCTTTTAATGACAAAAAATATATCAGTAATCCTATGACTAGAAGAAAAATAGGGATGAAAGGTTCAGAAATGACTTTTATTTTGCATTTGGTAAGGAGAAAATCTAAACCCTTTGAAGTGGCTTCAAAAAATAACCCAATATCTCATTAGTCCGGCCACCCATTTTGCGTGATGAGTAGGCTAGTCAGCAGTGTAGAATGCACCTCTTGCCACTAGCACAACCTTGTACTATTGCTGGCACATTCCATCTTCTACTCCAAGTTATCCTACTTATTGTTTTCCCTGATTTAGACCACTCCCACAGGAAATAATCTACTTTTGGTTACTTACATCTGTGAGGCAACATTAAAAGTTACATATGGAAAATGGCACTTTTCATGACAAAAGTATTTTTATCACACTGTTATGTCAAGGATTTATGATATAAAACACGATTAATGCAGACTAGAACTTTTATCTTGTAAAGCACTCAGCTTTTAAAATGACTTTTTAAGGATTATTATGACAGGGTGTTTTTTCCAGTATAAGAAACAGCTGCACTTTTTAAGAATGAAGGCTCTCCTTAAAAAAAAAAACAAACAAAAAAACAACTAGCCAACCAAACAAGAAACTGCATCTTTCCTGGTGACATCAAGTTTATGTCATCTACAAGTGAAAGGTGTTTTTCTGTTTTCCTGAATACACCCTGTCCTTGTAGCCTGGGCAACTGGAAAACATTGTAACTATTTTTCAGATCTTATTAGTTAGATCCTGGCAAGTGACAAAGATTCTAAGATCGAGCTAAATACAAGCAGTAAAATGTTGTGACATGCAGTTCATGAGGCCTCATAATATAACTTTGCTATCAGGTAAACCAGAAATCCATGGACGTAGTTTTTAGTTTCTTTATATTCTTCTTTTTCAGTTATTTTACTTTACTAAGAGTAAAATTGAAAATACTTTCTTCTTTTTTTTTCTTTTTTTTTTTTTTAATACACAAAATCCTATTTAGCAAAATAGAATGTACAAAGAAGAAACATAAAAATCATTACAATTACAGACACTACAGGGCTGAAACTTCTTTAGGTTTTATAATATCCACCCCCCCCAAAAAAAAATTCTATGCATTGGGTGGTCAGCGGTTAAGGAAATACAATAAATGTATGAGAAGTATTATTTGATTTTATGGTTC
>VWZK01015276.1:77570-97839 GCA_013396935.1 Baryphthengus martii | reverse complement strand
TACACTCTGACTTAAGACTTGCAAGGATTTCAGGAAATTGTAAGGTAGAAAATGCTAAAGAATGCCCTTGCAAAAGGACAGAAGCACCAAAGACGTGATTCTTCAGAGTGTATACAGTAAAAGATGCTACAGTCACAAAGGCGCTGAAAATACCACAATGCAGTTCTGCCCTCTGCTTTTCGTGGCTTGTTCACAGGTGTTTAGGGCAGCGTTGCTGGCTATTTTGTTCTCTCTTCTTTAGTGGCAGTCCCTCTAGTCATCTCTTTCTAATCAGAATCTAATTGAAATTTAATTCGTCCAGGTAGGTGTCATCGAAATAGATTAAAATAATCTCTTTGCCAAGAAATGAAAACAAATTACTGTATTGTTCTTTTTTTATTCATCAAAATTATTTGATCCAAAAGTGCGTTTGTGTGAGGCAAGTGCAGGCAAAACCAGCTATGGTATTCATACATATATCTGTGTGTGTGTGTGTGTATACACACAATATATGCATACATACATACACACACAACTGAAAGCAGTAAAGAATGACTTTTCCTTTAAAAGGAAGCATCTGTCTAGTTTATAGGCATGTAAAGGTGACAACTGAGAAACATTATTTGTTTGATCGCTTCTATACATTTTTATTTTTTTTTCTGAATTACAGTCATTGGTCTTAAGAATGTAGGAATGTTGGATGATAGAAAAGTTCTATTCAGCTCAGTATCCCCTATCTGGCACTGACAGAAAGCAGATTCTTGGGTAAGAGCTTACATTGGAGGAGTCATCTGATCATAGTTTCTCTAAATTCCGTTCTGCACTGAATGAGTTTGCTAATGAATAGAAACTTGTGTACTCACAACCAACTCAGACAAAACCAGCTTTATAAATAACCTGAAGAAGGTGAAATGGAGGCTGACTCCAAGAAACCTAAGCACTGTTTATAAGGAATTGAGATATAGCATTCTTTACTTTGTCTTCTGGATATGCTGCCTTTTCCTACTGTACTGCTATTTTTTCATGTGAAAATTTAGTATAATCATAATCATAGCAACACATTTTATACACAAATTGTAATTTTTCACTTTTTGTTCTACAACTGCTGGTATTTTTTTCTATTCAAATATAGCCACCTCACAGAGGAGATTAAGTTCTGCATTTGTTACTGGTTTTTCATAATTTAAGTATTTAAAAGCAGTACTTTGAAAGATGAGGTGAATTACATAGGTAATCAAGTTTATTTTCTATACCTCTATACATATCATTAAAAAGAAAATAAACCCACATGCAAAAATGTGGGATCAGCTTAATTTTAAGTAAATTCAAAATTGAGACCTGAGGGGGAAAAACTCTAGTACAAATATTTTTAAAGCCATAATACCTGGGAAAGCTTGTAGAAGAAACCATAGCAGGCTACTTCAGTAGTATATATGTATGTCCACCATGATAGACACAAAAATCAGTTGTTAAAGCTAGAACTTTGGAAATACAGTTTTATGGTATTACATGAGCCAAGGAAAAGGTAAATCATATTTCAGCTTTTCCCACTACAGTATCACAAATTTTTTTCTGTAGACATAAATTTGCTATGATTATCAGTAATTTCTGATTATTTAATACTGAAGAATGGCATAAGATTGGTGAATCTAAAATATCTGAATTGCAATAGCAAACTCTGAAAACGTTTTCACTAGGTCTTTATATTCTGTCAAAAGCTAGAAAGCTCTGCTCTGAAATTCTGTAGAAATATATCCATTTACTAAATTTAAGAAAAGAAACCATACTCCACTGGAGTCAATCCAAATGAATTGATTTTGACAGGGTTAACCTACTCTGAGTGTTGAAATAAAGTTGGGTTTTTCACACTGCATTTTTATTAGAAAATTGTTAACTAAAAGTTAGCAAATATTTATACCTATAAATATAGTTCAAGGAAGCATTTCTATTCAGAGAAGTGTTTAAGTAAAGTACACACTTTTGTCTTAAATCACAAGACAGTGGGGATAATATTTCTACATTTTTCAGAATTTGTTACTAGATATAGGAATCTCAAATTGAAATCAATCAAAGTGTCATTAGGGCAAAAGCAGAGGCATGAAAGGTGTGCTATTTTGATTGTATGTACACATTCCATGAACTTAAATTTAGCACTAAGGTCAGTGGAAAAGAAAGACATAATTTTAAATTCTATAAAGGGTAGATAATTGTAAATTCTGTAAAGGTAGAAAGAGATTACATTGATGGACTCCTGTAGTAGGAGCAGATTTGGATTTTTTGCAGCGCAATGAAGTATAATACTTCACATACATGAATTCACGTTTTATAGATGATTCCTGACCTCATCGTTGTCTGATATCATTTTTTCCTGCATTCCAAATCTAAATGCTTGGTTTGAATTATAAAGAAAAAAAGGAAAAACATCGTAACTACTGGCTTTGGTTGTATGAGAGACCAGCCTTACCTGTCTCAAAAAAACAGAAAAATCTTCTGGTTGTGCTCGCTCTTGTACAACACCTTTATGTTTGCATCTACAATGAATAGTACTGAAAGTAAGCTGAGGAATGCACCTCTGAGTGCACTGTTGTAGAGTTTGTTGATGATATAGGCAGAGTTGCTCCTTGATTTTTTTGAAAACCTGTTAAACATAGCAAAGGGATGTGAGAGATGGTTGTTAGTGGGCTGTCTGCTGCCATCTTAGATACCCATGTTAGAAATCAAATATCCTTTTATTCAGTTATGTGTTTCAATCTGTTTATTAAATAGTAATTATTTGCTTATTAAATAGGAATTTAGGTTAAATTCAGTACTAAGGTTACTTCAAGAATCAGAGTCAAAATGGACAGGAATATTAATCGGTGTGTGTGCAGATAGGCCCAACTCCAGGACTTGTAACGTCAAACTGAAGCAAAGACATTACATAGCGTTGCTGAAAACTTTAATCCTTTCCTAATGAATTTAAAATAAAAAGCTGTCCTTTAAAAGATGTTTAAATATCGAAAACATGGAATTATTAGGAGGAATATTAAGAACATGAAAAAGGTCAAATTAAGCAAGTGTTTTTAAAGTCAGCATTTAGGATGTCATGGTTAATTCCTCAGAGCTCATATTAGATCCCTGATCTGGAATGGTTTTGACAGGGATTGTATTAGACCAGCCATCTTTCATCTGTAAGCAATTAGGTTAAAGTGATTGGATGAACTTAGTTTAGGTTCTAGATGAGATGGATAAGATCTTAAATGTTTCCTAATGGAAACTGTCTGATTGTATGCTGCAGGTCAATCTGATTAAGGCATGCTAGGGAATGAAAGGGATAAGCAAAAATTTTTGCGGGGCTATATGGCTTTCAAATTTTCTATGTGTAAATGCACTTTATTTGTATCCATATATGCTCATATTAAATATGGAATAGCCAAGTTCATGCAATCCCTACTTTGTCATCCATTGCAAAGAAGGATGTTTTAGTTCAAATTAAATTACATTTGCTTCAATTACTCTGTAGGTTGTGCCTTCACAAATTATTTTTCTGTATTACTTCCTTTTGGCAACAAGCTATTTTTTCTGATTTGCTATTTATAACCCTTCATGTCCCTGTACAGTACGGTTTCTAGACCTCATTCTCCAATCTCTTTGCTCAGATTTAAATAAGTTCACAATGGAGAAAGAAAGAAGGCACTAAATGAAGAAATAACATATAGTACTAATTTTACATGGAAATACTTACTAAGAAAGTTCTTAAACAGAATCTCTTATGCTGTACTTGCCACAAGGCCAATGTGGCCAGTAAAACTAGGACATTTGCCAAAATTTCATTGCAGAAGAAATTTTTCAGCCTGTTCTATTCAAGCCTGTTTCATGTTATTCAAATTATTTAGCAGCACTTAGTTACACATCCGTTAAATCCAATAAAGCCTGTTGTCACCTCTTCTTTGAGGGGAAGAGGAGGATCAAGGTGGTATAGTCTTAATTAATGTCAGGTTCCTTTCATGAACCCTGTTAACTGAGTCAATAATCCACTGCAGCTCACCTGCATTCAAAGCCGGAAGGGGTTGTTGCCTCAGGGTCCCTTATGGGCAGAGGCTCGTTGGGTGTTGGCTACTGCTTCCTGTTGCTGTTAAATGAGGAAACTGTTCACCAGGTATCTGTAGTCGTAGTTTGGAACAGGTTTCATTTCAGTTTGGAACTTCACTGGATGCAAATATCAGAAAAATAGATGAATAACTGTTGAAACAAGGTAGACAGCAGAGAATTTCCTTTAGCAGCTGCAGCTTGTTCTCTCTCAAATGAAGCTGCCTTTATCCCTTTCATCAAACATCTTTATTGTACTAGACTGTGTTTGAATGCCTGCCATGTATGGAGCATGGCTGACTGCTACTACTCTTAGTATCTCCACAATGGTTTACCTTCTGTTCGTCTCCTTGTATTCCACCTACCTGGGGTGTGCTACATAATCTCTTAGACAGGTAAGAAGTCTGGATTGATTAAAAAGAATAAATTACTATTCCCAGGGAAGTTTCCATCACCTCACCCCTGAAAAGCACAAATAGTTTTTCAATGTGATATTTAGATACTTGTCGTAATCACTGCAGTGACACTGCCATTGTAAGTCTTAAACTTACATTAAAAACCAATCTCTTCTGTCCCAAATAGCTTTACTGCTCGTTTTTTGGAAGTCATACATCTGTATCTGTAACATCTTAGTCTGTTTCAGTGAAAGATATTATTACATAATAATGTCTGTATTAAGAACATAGCTGGCTGTAAGTGTGATAATTCCATTCAATAACCTTATCATTCTCTTTACCAATGAAATATTATTCCCTGCTATGTATTTTTCCAGATAATTTTTAAAGGTGTTTTTTAGGTGTTCTGTCCATATTTTTATGTTTTTCTGAATAATATATTTTATTTCTGGTATAGTAATTTTCTATTATATTGCAGCTGGAGAATGTAGGATGAAACTCTTGGAGTGAAGAGTTTTCTTTTAGAAGACTGGTCTGTAACTAAATGTGTTTCAAGGCTAGGAAATTACCCATTGCCTTGTAGTCCTCATTTTATTGTATTTATGGCCCCTTGGATCAGTTTAAGTCATTTTTCTTGTTGCTTTATACTCACACTTTTCAAGGATTTTCATCATTGACAAATATTAGCCAGGGTATATAAAATGTATGCCTGTCTTTCGTTTCCTTCTCAAAGGTCGGATTGTTCAGCATCTTACTTTGGGTTTTTCTTTTCTGAATTCTCCACATTTTGTAAACTCTGAGGTGCCCAGAGCTCAGCATTATGGAGCTAAGCCACAACTCTGCCATTTAGGTAGGTCTGAATACAAGTCTGATCTATGATGGATGCACCTCTGTTTGCACATAAAATCATATCAAAGTTATTATTTTTGTTTTCCTTCTTGCTGGTATAGTATTTGGAATATATTTTTCATATATTTCTGTGTATTCAAAACCATTTTTTTTCCTTACAGACTCAGATTTTAACTTTTCCCGAAGAGCTCTTTCCTTTCTTCATTTTCTTCCCCCCTCTTCTCCCTCTTTTTCTTCACCCCATCTAACCTCTCACTCTTGAATAACTCTCCAAATGATGAAACCCAGCGGTTTTTCATCACAGTAAAAGCAGTTACTGTAAAGTACAGGTAGGCTACAAGTTTTTAACCTAGCTTACTCCAAAACACCTTGTTCATCTCCTAGGGCAAGCAGGAACAAAAATATTGTGGTAAGTTTTCCAGATCCATAAAATAAAATCCCCAGAGCCTCAGGACTCATTAACAGACTTATGTGCCTTGTCTGAGAGGCAGGGTAGTTTACCTGAGTTTGTCATCACATCCATATGAGTATGTGCTACCAGAAGAGGCTCATGGTGCAGAGCTGGACTTTAGAAGAGTGTAACCACTTGTGTTTTGATCTTTGTCATGAGGAGAAGACCGTGGGGTTGGGTTTAATAAGCACTCACAAATGCTAGCATGAAGCCTGTCTCAGGCATCCTCCCAGAGGTGGATGTAACTTCCTTGTACTCAAGCTCTGGTGGAGAGGGAGGAGATGGGGCAAGAGCTTCATCCTTTTACTGCAAAGACATTGCATCATCTTTTTCTTTACTTTCATTCTGGGATTTGAATTTCTGTTTCAAGACCTGAATGCCAAAAAGTTACCCACTGTTTGACCATTTGTAGATTCACAAATCTAACTTTAAATGTTGAAGTTACTTTTTAATTAGGCAGTCAACTTTCAAAAACTTTACATGTTCAAGCAGTTCCTAGGGATCATCAAATGAAGTTCCACATGAGATCGGGCTTACTGCTGCCTGTAGTGATGGCTTGCTGAATTTTTCATTATTTGTCATTTCTTGTTTACATTCATGATCAATGAGGACTCATTGTTCATGGTTTTTGTGTTGTTTCAGTTCCTCGTGTAATTTCTGGGACTTAAATCTAGTAATTAATGACTTTCAACCTTTATTAAAATCTTAGAGAATTTAATTTTCTCTCAGTGACCTTTATAAATAACTGCAAATACAAGCTGTAGGAAGAGTGACTGTGTATATATAAAGTGATAGTAGTATATGAGTAGAGAAAGCTTAAGAAGAAGTAGGTTTTTAATCTTTGGGGTTTTGAACTTCTGTGAAACCTCATATGCTTAAAAATCTGAGTTTTTCCACAGTAGTTCAGGTTCTGAAGGCATGTTCTGATCAGTCTTGCACTTGACAAATGCTCTTTTAATAAATGTAATAAGTAAAGGCTTTCTTTTAATTTCTTTCTCATGTTTTATGAAAAAACTGAGACTTTAATTTACACAGTTCTAGCTGTGATTTTTTATTATTATTATTTTTGAATACCACCTAAAATAACTACGGTAAAAACACTGTTAACGTGTGTGTTTAAAAGATAAATTTAAAACAACGACTCAAAAGTTTTGTAAATACTGCAGATTGTTAGTCTGGGATTATTGTTACCTAGTTCTAAATTAGACACCTACTCTAAATCAACTACTTAGTTTCCTTTATTCAGGAAGAATGGAGAGAAATGAGCATTGTCAGTGGATGATTCAGATATGTTTTCTGTATAATAGGCTGAATTGTTCTCTGGAAGTGATTGACCATACCAGGACCGTAGAGAACAAACTTAACCTAGCCTAAGATTGGTCTGAGAGTCATAAAACAAATCCTACTTTTAATTAAGGTAAACTAAGCATCTGAATAATTCACAGAAATTGTTTTCAAGAATATGATCCAGAAAGATAGTTTGACAAGCACCACTAAAGGGAGTCAAGAGTGACACTCAGAGATGAATAGAGCAGCACAGATGCAGAAATTGTATTTAAAGTTAATCTACTTTGTTGGGATTTTTTAATTATTTATTTTTTCCAAAAAAATTTAGCTAGTTTCTTGGCCTTTCAGAAATAAGAATATTATATTTTGGAAATATCTCCCATCCATGGGGTGTCATACACTTCAGTTTCTCTTTTTGAATGTTCTTATCTTCATTATAACTAAAAATTCTATAAAATAACCTGACTGTGCATTGTCCATATCTGAATTTCTCATTGCTGAATGCAATCGGTTTAGCCATATTCCACCTTCTGATGATAATCCACATTTATATGACAGCCCATTAACATTTTTCTCATGGTCCTGTTTCCCATGTCAGAACTCACTGTGAGTTCCCTTCTGTTTTCTGTGGCTCTTTTGAGGTAGTGGTGAAGTAGGTTGCATTTTAGAGGTGAATTCTAGGGCGGTAGTTTCTAAACTGAATAACTTAAGCAGTTGTTACAGGAGCTGAATAGTGCAAAAGAAGAGGTCAATTCTCTACCTTGGCCCTAAGAGGAGCGGTGGAGTAACTAGGATCTATTGTATTTCTTGAGGGTACCCATCAAGTTCTTCATCTCTCTGCGGGATCTGAAGTTCACCAGTTCTTAGGATTGGCTGTACAATAAGGTATCTTTGATTTTGCGTTCTCTGCACTGTCCTACCATTTAGACAGAAAATAATACTCCTTCCCAAAATGAAAAAAATCTTCCTTGAAAATCATGGTGTTTGTGTTTACCACTCCAAGCAACTAGTTTATTATATCATCGCAGCAATTTCTCTAATTAATGTCCCAAATACAGGTATTACTCAAATGAAAACACTTTGATGACCTTCAACACCTTCTTCTGACTGTAAGTTAAGTTACCTGGATTTTAATTCTGTATTCTTCAGTTAACAACTTATTTTTTTAAGATATGCACCAGACATCTGGTCCCAAGTAGCCAACTAACCTCTTCTCCATTAACCCAAGCATGTGTTTTCAACATTCAGAGAATTATACTTGAGTAGGTACTGTCCAGTTTGTGACTGCAGTAGAAATGATAATACTACTTTTAAGTCACTTGTTCTTGGGGACATTCATAAGTTGGGGCAACGGTGGTGTAAATACACCACACACCTCAAGCAAAAGACACACAAAACATAGAAACTCCGTTTATAGCTCAGTAGAAACAGATGTTAGTATAGAGGATGGAAAGTGCAACCCAGTATTATAATTGTGCTATGTATTAGCAATTTTCCTTTTTATTTAAGAGGATAAAGATAAATCTACATTGTATTCATGAGTCTTGTTCTTATTCCACCTCTTATTTCCAACCAGCCAATCTTGCAGATTAGAAATGTTAGTATCTCTAAAATGATAAAGGTTTCATACTGTAGAAGAAGAAATAAATTTCTTACATTTTTTGAAGGAATACTAAGTAAACTCTTTTGATTTTGCAGGCCCTTGATGATGAGCCCTCCTTGGAGGTCAAAGAAGAGTAGGAACAGAGAAGCGTGGATGACAAGAGAATCTGGAAAGCAAGAAAAGGCCAGAAGGGATTCCTGCAATGCCTGCCCAGATCAGGACATTGATCTTCTCCAGCCATCTGCAGCTCCACAATCACAGCAGGCTTCATGGCTGCCACTATACCAGTGGCTGCCTCCCTTCAAGGATGGGCCTTGTCAGGTCAGCTACTTACGGCTTTCGTGCAAAACTCTTCTGATGCCTTTTCCAAATTCTCCATCAGGACCATAGCAGGGGCAGTTGGACTAGATGATTTTTAAAGTTCCCTTCCAACCCATACCATTCCATGGTTATGATTCTATAAACTAGCTATTTCTTTTTCTGCAACACTTTACTGACATATTCATAAACACCTTGAGTTTTCCAGAGATCTGACAGATGTCGTGGAAAAAAATGCACTCTCATTCAGTCGCTATGCAACAAAAACAGGAGGAAAAATACAGACAGATCAATAAAGTTTCCCCTGATTTTATTTTAAACCTTGATTTCATAATTTTCTCTTTTTCCAGATTAAATCTACCAGATTGTTAGATAACTTAAAAAGCTCTTTTTCTTTCTCTTGGTGGTTAGAAAGTCTTAGTTTTCTCTTCTCAGGTTTCTCCCTATCTGTATTTATGAGCCTAGTGGAGCTTTATTTTCTTTAAGTTTTTTTCTTGCTGTCCAGTTTGTTTTCCAGGAAACGAGGAATCATAGCTATACCAAAAATATTTTATAAGCATAAGAAAACAAGAACTTGACACAGTACAGTAAAGTGGTATGCCACGGTCTCAGATGAGCAAGCAGAGATAGTTACATTTAAACAGATGCTTACCTGAGCAAATAAATCATCTCTTGCCTAACACAATCCGTAAAACTAACCAGACAAAAGCTTACATCTGGCTATAACTAGCAATGCTATAACTAAGCAAATAAAATGAGAACAAGAAGCCTCAGATAGGTCAGCTTACTTGTGTAGGCATGCTCACTACCTCTTTTAAGGAGCACACATATTCCAGTAACAGTCTCAACACAGCCCAGAAAGGTTCTATTCTAGGTGCCAGTTATTACGTGAGGTACGGTTCTGAAGAGAGTAACAAATAGTTAAAAGTTCTTCATTACATGAAGACAATTCTCTTGTTCAATGGCTAGTGTATAAGAGGAATAAGGCAACAGTTCATTATATCTTACATGCTTCTCCAGGACTGCTACAGATATACCTACCAAGTGTTTGAGCATCTATTTGAATGACTGCTCCTGTGCGTAGGTACTTGAGTCAGTCAGAGGATACAGCTTCAGCAGACCTTTGCTCTGATCAAATCAGAATATCCTTAGTAAAAAGGCTACCTGAGAAAGTCAGAACAGAAGAGATGTCTTCGTCTCATAATATGATGTAAGTAAAGTGTGGATTTAGATAACCTGAGCCAGACAGTTGGAAGATAACACATGATGGGTATAGGAATGGTAGGTGCATATGAAGTGGACATGGACATATAGCAATGCTGAAACCTTCTTGATCTGTAATTCCTTGTAATATATTTTAAGACTGTCTAGAAAACAATGCAAGTCAGAACAGCTTTTTGTTGTTGTTGTTTTGGTTTTTTCCCCCCCCCCTCCAAAACAACATTCACCTTTTTTTCACCTCAGTGTTCCCCTAAACCTTGTCTTTTCCTGAAATAGTGTGTTAAACTTGGCTCTCTTCTAAGCAAATTGAGTTCTGGTCTGCATCGTTAAATCTTGATTCTTCATAGTGTCTGCGACAGCTTTTAATGTGATGCACGGATACAACAATGAACTGCTTTGCACCCATGTCCCTTGGAAAAACGGTTTGCCCTGCTGTGGCTATCTTATGTCAGGCAGTAGCTATTACCAGTCATACTCCTAGATCCCAGATTCCTCTTCCTCTTTCTCCTCACTGTCAAAAATAACCAACCCTTTTGTAAGCATAGTGATTATCGAAGAAGCAAATTCTCTATTCTTCTATGGGCACAGGATAGGTTCCTAGACGGTATGTTACTGTTAATCACAATTTAATCGTGTTAGAGGTCTTTTTGATTCAACTCCAGAAAGTCAGACAAAATAATAGCCAGCAGGTAATAGGAACATTAATTAAAAAATTAATATCAGTTACTCTCATTCTCCACACCAACAACATAATTTAAAAACAACATAAATGACTATAGACCCTCTGAGCATAACAAGTGATCACGTGTAGTTTTCTCATTTATTCCCCTGATCAGGAGTGAGAGCCATATGGCAATAATTTATTATATTATTACTATTACTACCACTGTTATTATTTATTTAAAAGTCTTAGGGGGAAAATACATTTTACTTTGAAATTATTAAAATTCACTATTATAATGAGATGTGAAGAAATCAAGCTTGTAGGTTTTTTTTCTTGGTTTTAGTTTGTTGATTTGTTGATTTTTTTTTTTTTTTATTTTTTTTTTTAAATTTTTTTTTCCACCCTTGTTTCTATTATGCTAGCAGCATAAATTATTCCTGGAAAAAAAAGTGTAACAGAGCAAGCAATAGTCTATAGGTGCCTGGAACCAAAATATCCTGTTCTTTGATGATAAAGCCCCAGTCATTGACTATAATCCAGTATTAACATAGAGGGATGATACTGTCCAGAAAAATAAGATCATTTTCCCCTATGTTTTCCTCTTCTATTATTTGTGTGAACATTTGCTTTGAAACAACATTTGCTTTTTTTCAGGAGTCTCAACCTTATTTACAAGTCCAATACAGCCTTCAATTCATAAATATTTTGGGTTTTTTTTCTGGCTAATTCAGCATCCAGCCAAACTGTATTTGACATTCCAGGCTGCTATTGATGGAAGATTATTTTTTTTTCACTTACTGTTGATCTAAGAAGCCAGTGGATATGGATAAAGGTGAAAGTCCTTGGAGTTTAAAAAAAACATGGGTTTTGGAAGTTGTCCCCTGTCACTTAGGTATGTATAGTTTTGCTTCCATTTTCATCTAATATCATTGAGTTTTAAATAGATTTTACTTCACTATTTATGTTTCATCCAGGTATAATAAAGATAATGCTTAAATCACTAGAATGGGCAGATAAATTTTTAGCAACCGTGACCCTTGCTGAAGTTAGATGCTGTCTAACTATATAAAACTTAAAATCTTGTTTCTTCATTATTCTTCCTTTCCTTGTTTACCTATAAACCCATTATAATCATTAGCTAAGAAATGTAGCCAAGTTGTTGCCAATCTTCTGATTTATGAGCACCTCCTTCCTAGCACTAGTATTTAGCCCTTTGCTAGCGAGGTTACAAATTTATAGCTGGACATGCTTGAGTATTTTTAACTTTAAAAGCTCTAATAGATAGGCTTTACTAATTTTCCATCTTTTACATTCCCTCATGCACAAAAGTTAGAAATGATCTTTAGTTTAAAAAACAGAGATTAAGGGGCACATTTGTAAAGCTTTTTATTAGTAGTATTTGTGTGAATCCCTCTCATGTGCTACTTTGAAAATGTAGCCAATGAAGCTGGTCAATTTTATTTTAAATATCCACACTGTGGAATTTCATGTCCATTTACTGTAGAATAATGTTCTCTCCAATAGAGTTGAACAGAAGAGTGCTAATCTTTATTCATAAGGCAAATAAATTTGTTCAAAGCACACATCTGTTAAAGGCTGAAATGACTATGAATGAGATGAATTGTGACTTTGTTTAAATATCCAGTGACAGTTATTTATGAAAAGAGGTACAAGCTTTTTGTTGTTTTATCCATTCTTTTGATTTTTGATGAAGTTTGTGATGAAGGAGGTGAAATACAAAACAAATGAAACCATACATGGGTGATTTTATAATAATATATGCCAACAAAAGAAATAAAGCAATTAAATGTCCATGAAACATTTTGGTATTTTCATTTAATTTCTACCTAGCCCGTGTTTTGAAGCTTATGTTAGTTCCTCCGCATAATGCAGTGAACAAAATACAGAATTTAGACTTGATATTCGTTCTCCTGGAAGAGTGATTACTTTAATACACTCATTTGTGATAACTTAAAAACAATATTATTTTACTTGGACCTGGTTTTAGTGTATGAATTTGGAGTTACATCTTTTGATGACTGTTTTATGGTGTTTGAGGAATACTGGACTCTTTACACCTCTAGGTGTCTGCAGTGGCAGTAATCGACAAGGTGGATGGCTTGAAGACAAAGCTTGAAGACAAAGCAAGAAAATACCCTGCAATTATTTTAATTACTAGCTCCTTGAAAAATACACAGTGGATTTGTAGTTTCTGGATGATCCCTTCATCCCTAAAGGGGACAAACATACTTAGTATGGTCAAGGAACCCAACGTTGTGGTTATTGAATCAAGTGTGGCAGTAGTCCTACAAAAAATGACTCCTTTTTTTCTTAGCAACAATAATGATGATAAAGCACACAGTAGAATAAGCAAGTGTCTGGTGTATATATATACACTCTTTATGTTTTTTTTTCTTGCTGTTAAACAGAAAGCAGCAAGACTTTTATAAAGGACATATATAAATAATCATAATTGCTATTATGATTCTAAGTAATATTTGCTCCTGTGTCAATGAATGAGTATCTCTGACTTTCTCCTTATATAATTACTCTTGTCGATGTTTGACATCATCCTTTATCATACAGATTGAGAATTCATAACAGACTAAGGGCAGCATCAACCTTTTTGAAGAAAGAGACTTCATGTTTCATTACAGGGCTAAATTCAAAATGGTTTTCATTTTGGTTTAGTTAATAATAACTAATGGTCTCTCCTAAGAATGAATGTGGTCTGTCAATGTGCTTTTAAGAAATATTTATTGTATTTCTTCAGGATTACAGAAACACTGGTCAGTCACAAAGGTTTCCGCAGGCCCAATAAGATTTGGGGCAAGGACATGATTTTCATGAAGGCACAAGTTTACATAGGAATATAGCTATGCTTTATTCAGTATTATCCTTCTATATTATCCTTCCTAGCTTATCTTTTTACCAGGAGCTGCAGTAACTTTCTTCTAGGAAAGGGTGTCTTTATTTATACTTGATAGCCACTTTTTATGCAGGACTGTAGATATTGTGAACAAGGAGATATGAATGAGGAGACTATAGAAAAAGAAAAGATATGCATTTATAGCTCAGCTTTTAAGCTGAAGCCAAGGAAAATTAGATTTTTGTAGTCCTTCCTGTCTCTGTTGCAGACTTCCTATGTGTTGTTGAGAAAAACTATCATAATGCCTATGCACAAGAGGGCTAATTAAGTCTGTCATTCCCTAACTTTTGAATGTTTGATTTTGCAACCTTAATGCTCTTTTAATGTCTTTTGTATGCAATATACAACTATACAGTTTCCATTTATTATTAAAAATTGATAAAGCACTAGCTTTTAATGACATGCATTCTTAACTATGCATCCTTAATGTTCTGGATATAATTTTTAAATGGGATTCTGCATTCAGTAGTGTCATTCTTTAATCACCTAATATAAACAAGGGTCCTCCCTTGTTTAATAAATTGCAAGAGTGGGTTATTAGACTCTAAAATATCTCCTGTAAGTGCATTTTTCGCCCCCCCTAGATATCAGGAACCATAATACTGACTGAATACTCAGTGCTTTATATCAATTGCAACTTATTGACCTGGCAAAGTTGGGACTGCCTTGGTTAAAGAAGTAGTCACATACCTTGCTGTTCATTGCAGGAATAGATCTGTTACTGTGGTAGCACCTATGCACTGCCCTTGTGAAAGGAGATTTTCATTTTCCAGGAATATAATCCATAAAGTGCAGATGGTACCAAATAAAACATAATGAATTAGACCGATACTTTGATACTTGCAGGGTTAAAATATGGACAGACAAGCAATGAATAAGAATGAACACAGCATAAGATTTTATGTGCTGTTCAAGGAGTGTAAAATCTCCAGAGGTGCTCTGTTGCACAGCCATATGTTGTTTTCGCACTTAAGACGTGTGAAAGTTTAAAAGATTAATAAGATTACTAATATTAAAGTCTAAACCCACAATGTTCTCTAGAATCTTAAGAGAAATAAATGACAGACAAATATGGGGAAAACATAAGCTGAGGAGAGGGTGGGGACAAGCCTTTTGCTGGCTTTGAAAAGAATTTCATTATTTGTCAGTTGAATGGACTTTTATCTACACTAGATTTTTCAACTTCATATGCTTATATTACTTTGAGATATGTCTTACTGAGACTTACTGAAGAGTGAAATAAGTTAAAGAAAAGGAATAACCTGGATGTTTTTTTCTTTTCTGTAATCTTCAAAGCAGTTAAAGCTCCATGAAGAATTTTGACAATAAGCAAATAATTTGTGAGATGTACTAGCATCTCAGTTAAACACTTTTTGTTATTAAGTCCTGTATCATAGATCCAGGCTGTATAGGGCATTCCTGGCCTCTTGATTTAGGAGTACTTTTTAACAAAACCTGCAAAACTCTTACATTTTTCTCTCTTAAGAAAATATTGTGAAATACCTGAAGAAACCAATATATCAACATAAATGTTCCTTTAAGTGTAAATTGTGTTCAGTATTACAATGCTAAGCTTTTCAAAGATTAAAATAATCATTGCAGAGATGCCACTATTCCATTGCCAGAGAAACTGAGGTACCAGTTGTCTGCTTTTATCTTAAGCCTTTTTTTTTTTTTTTTTGTGTATGTTCAATGGCACCATACGCATTGTTTTATTTACATTTCCCCAAACCAGCACAGCAGAGACTTGCCACTGTGTCTGTCAGCTGGCAAACCTGCAGATGGACTGGTTTGTCCTCCTTGAACATTGCCTTAAGAGTAACAACCTGAGTGCTCCCTTGCTTAGTGGCACTCCGATTGCTTTTGTTTACCTACCTACTTTTCCATATGGTTAATGAAAAGATTGGGGAGATTATCCTGGTTAAAAACCAAAATCAGCCTCTAAAGGTGTTGTGTACGCGTGGTCTAAAATTCCTCGATTTACAGTGGCAGTTCCTCTCCCAACATAATCTGAAAAATAGACTCCTTGCTTAAAAGATCTCTCCACATTTACTATATAATGTCTTCTCCAGTGAGACTTCTGATATGAAACCTGTTTAATCCTGTGGTAAGAGGAAACACTTTGTACTTTCAATACTTACACCTTATATATATATATATTTATTTACGCACCGTATATAGAATATACTTTATCACTTTCAGTAGAAAGACTTTGAATAATATCTCAGTTTTTTCTGAAGTTAAAATGTGTGCATTTCTTCACACATCTATGTATTTTTTTTATATAGAACAGAATGGGTTGCTCTCAGAGAAAAGAATTACATCTATATAGTACATATTATTAGAGCAAGAAGACGTTATTAATCAATGTTGATAGGTGAGTAACACATTTAGGTATCTAGTTTGGTTTTTTTAACCAAAAGATCAGAGAAAGGAATATCAGAAATAATACTAATCTTAGTGTCAGTTCCTACAAGTGGCAACATCTTCAGGTTTTATATAACAAAATGAAGACTAAATTAATAGGATTATTTTCAGTATAAATTAGTATTATTTATACAAATTAAAATATTAAAAAAATTACAGAATACTTTCTCAGATGCTCTAGATTAGTGTTTTGTTAATAAGATTGTGTTCCTAACACGGAAATCTATATTTGTAATTAGTAATCTATAAAGATTTTATTTTCTGTGGTAATTGTCATTGAATAAGTAGCATAGAGTTAACATATTAAAATGTGTTATCGATTGCATTTAGTGTTGATGAAGCTAAATTCATGGAGACAAGCTGTTCGCATATTGAATAGTAGAGCTTTCATCCCTTGAGGAACATGAGAAATAAGTTGACAGAAACATCATGAAAGTCAACAAGGAGAAGTGCAAAGCTTTGTACTTGAGATGAAACAAGCAGCCCTGTGTATCCAGATGGGCTGGGGACCACCCTGCTGAAAGGGCCTAAGGGTCATAGTGAATTCCAAGCTGTCCATCACTGATGGATTTCATAGCTTTATGGGTCAAAACTATGAATGATTTAATCCATTATTGGTGCTTTGATCTAGAGCTTGGACTAAATAACCTTCTTAAGTGGTCCCTTCCAAATATTGAGTTCATTATGTTTTCAGGGGGCTGGATAAAGGGGGTGGAGGTAATCTCTAATCATACAGTTGGTACTCTTTTTAGCAGCAGCAGCAGGAGTTAATCACTCATCCTGAATGCAAGAGCCAGTTTAAAATTGCATTAGAATGCTGTATTAGGAAACCTGGACAATTTCCATTGGTTATTTTGAATGTAAGTTACATAAAACGCTGAAATTGTTTTTATTTAACATGGTGTCAATATATTCTTAAAAGAGCATATTGGCAATGGCACCATTGAACAGAAATTAATAAATTCCTTTGATAAATCCCTTTTCAGATTGTTGTAAGTTGTGTTGCATCAGTTATTAGCCTACCATAAAGATCTAAGAAATAAAATTTCCTAACCTAACTACAAATAAGCCACATATGCTGCAACAATTTCTTAGTTAAGAGATTTCTTAGTATCTGTGAATTATGCAACAAGAAAGAGAACTAACAATCAGGATGCCTAAATGACATGGTTGTGTTTTCTTTAGCACTCAATATATTTATTTCACTGTTTAGTAGTACATGAGGTTAAATATGGTGCTGCAGTACAAAGATTGCACAGAGTGGAATAATTAGAGTTTTGTTAGTTTATTCTCGGGTATTGAATACTCAAATTTTAATTCATGGAATCGTAGAATAATTTAGGTTGGAAAATACCTTTAAGATCGAGTCCAACCGTAAAATTAACACTGCCGAGTCCATCACCAAACAGCTAGGTAGACAACACCCACAGCCTTTCCCTCATCCACTAAGTGGGTCTCCTTGTCATAGAAGGAGATCAGGTTAGACAAGTAGGATCTGCCTTTCATAATTGCTGTGCTGAGTGGGCCTGATCACCTTAGTTGTCCTGTATGTGCCATGTGATGGCACTCAAGATGATCCACTCCATACCCTACCTAAGCAATGAGGTCAGACTGACAGGCCTATAGTTCCTTGGATCCTCTTTCCTGCACTTCTTGTGGATGAGCTAACTTTTTTAGCATTTGCTTTCAGTCAACTGAGACCTTCCTGGTTAGCCAGGACTGCTGGTAAATGTTGGAAAGTAGCTTGTTGAGCACTTCCGTCAGCTCCCTCAGTACCCTTGGATGGATCCCATTCAGCCCCATAGGCCTGTGCATGTCTAAGTGGTGTAGGAGATCACTAACCATCTCCCCTTGGATTATGGGAGCTTCGTTCTGCTCCTCATCCTTATCTTACAGCTCTTGTTTTACTGTTTCAAGGTCTGTTTAAAACACTTGTATCACTGTGTCATTGTTTGCTTGGTTTTTAAAAGTGCTGCAATGCGGAGAGAGACATATGTGCAATAAACTGAATTTTAAATTTCCATCGGTTTTGTGGCCAGGCAGACTAATTTTACACTATTATCTTTCAATCATTATATCTTTCAATTGAATCACAGATATACCAGCTGTGTTAAAATGTCTGTGGGGATATTAACTTTATACAGTGTATGAACCTTACTGCTAATTCTGTCTTAATACCAGGTAACTAAAGATACATGGCTTCTGACATTGTGTGAGCAACTAAATCTTCTGTTCTGAAGAGATACAAAAATTGCCTTAGTAAAGGGAAGTACTGAGCGATCATCTCCAAAGAATGTTGCTGGGGTTTATAATGGTTGCAGACTTGAATTAACTTTATTTCATTAATATCTTTCTTGAAAATTTATCTACCTTTTACCCTGCCTCCTTAAATAACTGTAATAACATAGCAAATTGTCTTCATAGCTGAAACCTTTTAGAATTTTTTCTTTACTGGAAAAAGCATCTTATCTGCTAGCAATGTCAAATAGGATTGAGGCTGTACAAACAAAGATTCCCTCTTTTCAGCTACTGAGTTGAGCTCTTATTGTTACTAATACCTCATTTCTGTAACAGTGAAGAAGGCTGAGACAGGTATCTCATGACGCCAAGTTGTCCAGCAGTGAAAAGACTCTTTCCAGTGTTGCAGAACTGATGGAGACCATAAAGACTTTTTTTTTTCCTTTGAACCAACCTTACTGACATGTCTCGGTTCTGCATTACGTTGATTTGCTCATGCTGTTGTAGACAATTTTATTCGTATAGTTGTTCAGCACCCTCCTTTAATGATTGTCCTTTGACTATAAATGGACTTTTTGTATCTATTTTGGCTTCTTTTTCAGTACTTCTTTATAAACACTTATATACTTTTTTTTATGTACTTTTAAAGTATAAGGATGTATTTATTATTCTATGAATGTCATTGAAATGAAACTTATCCCAGAAATGCCAACATTGTTATGTGAAAACATTGTTTCTTGAACTCCAGATTCATTAGCATGCAGTCATTTTGCAGCCTTGAGACTGTAATTACAGTATTACAAGGGTGTGCACACGTAGCACCAGCTATTAACAATTCTTGTGAATGACATCCTCTATTATTCAGGTAAGAAAATATAGTATCTGCTAGTATCTACTTTGGTGGATATTCATGGGCTGTTGGATTCTGATTTCAAATTAGAGCAATGATCTCTACCCCTAGAAAAAAATTAATTAGGAATTATCACCAAATAAATAAGGCCAGCTTAGAAGTTGGGTATCACTAGAGCAGCACAGATACAGCAAAGGCCATTATTTGGGATGTAATGACTGAAAATGTGAAATACAGTGGTTAGCTCTCCAGTATGTCACCTAGTCATATTTACTAAGTGAAGAGTGTCTAAATCCAAATGCTTTTCAAGCCACCAGCGTCTAGAGCCCATCCTTTCTTTATGGTGCTAATGAAATTACTTACTGAAGTAATTGGACAAATTGTATACGTGCAATTGCTCTCTTCTGTGATCCACGCACGCTCTTTTGCAGCAATTGTTTTAATGAAAAACTGCTAAAACAGGAGAAATATGACTGAGGCAGATGGATTCTGATCGTACCTCTTTGTTGGCTGCTGTACAAGTCTTATTTACATCTGTCCTTTCACCTACTGCCTTGTCCTTGAATACTGATGGCTGGAAGTAGCCAACAGGCCACCTGAATCGCTTCATCTTCCTTTTTCCTAGTGAGAGATTGAACTAGGTTGTTCACAGGCCCTTTAGAAGTAGGCTGGCATGAAGAGAAGTTTGTGATACTTTTTCTTCTTTCTGGCTCTTCCTTTCAAACTGAGATTCTTTCCAGTGAATTATTTAAACTGACACAAATTTATTTATTTATTTAATATTTTTTTTTTAGGGAGTAAAAATACCTCTGCTTATATATCTGCCCCATGTTGCTCTTTTCTTCAAGACTTTTGCTTTTGGCCGTTTGCAGAGATGATGTACTGGACTAAATGGACCTCTAGTCTGACCCACAGCAGTTTTTCTAGTGTTCTTACTAAAATACCGGCAGCAGAGCCAGCCCTCAAAAATAGTCAAAAAAAAAAAAAAAA
>VWZK01015276.1:0-77545 GCA_013396935.1 Baryphthengus martii | reverse complement strand
AAGATTTAATTTTAGACCAAAGTTTTACTGTTACTGCACAGACATAGTTTGAAATAAAATATTGAGTAAACTGCCTGGGCAGAGAACTTAATTTATATTTTGTTTGGGGAAAATGTGTGAACTGAATTGCATGGGAAAGATGTGAAATTTAGTGACTGCAGCTGTGGAGATCCTCACTAAAGTGTGGCCTCCTCTGAATGATAAACTTACTGTACCATTTGTGCAATCTTAAGCTATGTGGTACAGCTTGAAATTGATTGAACATAAAAAATTATCTACATTGGAACTTTCTTTTGTACTTTGAGAGGGCTGTAAAACCTGACCTTTTCTACAATCCAAGTGATTAAAAATTAGTAATGTCCATCCAATTAAAAAAAATTTAAATGGAGATTTAACGAAAAACACACATAAAATCAGTAGGTTCTTGATCACTTTCAATTATGTGTTCCTTCATTAAGCTCATTAGACTATGATCTCTTGACATTTATTTTAAGGTACTTTCTTATTATTCATTTAATTTTTTCTTAGAGAGGAAACATGAACTTGAACAGTACTTTTCTTCCCTGAATGCACGGTTATTTTCTGTGTTTCATGCTGTTTCATTTTAAGTCTTTATGCCTCTGAAAATATATTAATAACAAAAAAAACAATAGAAAGGAACATTTACTGATGCTTCCTATAGAGGTTTTTTAGTAAGTGTTTGTGAAAAAGATGTTTAAAAGCGTAATAATAATATGGCTCCCATGATAGGAGCTTCCTCCTCTTTTAGAAGGTTGGTGGAAGGCAAGACCAGTTTCTCTTTCAGTACTTAATATTTGAAAAGGGTGAAATTTCCTTGCTCTCATTTTGAGTGTAGGAGTTTGTATAATGGCTGAACATTAAAAACCTGATTTTTAGAAATATTGTCAACGTAGCTAATGGATATTCATTATTTATAGTGCATTTATTCAGAAAATTAATTCTTATTACAGCCTAAGATCATAATGAATCTAATAAACTGTCCTGATATAGTAGTTGCACCTCTGAGCTGCATCAGTAAGTAGTGGAGACATTATTACTACATACTTTCTGTATAGCGAAGAAATAGTGCATGGAGTCCTAAGGAAAAGTCACAGAGCACATTGAATGGGTGTTGGGTCTTGTCTTGGTAGTTCAACTCCAGCTGCAGGTAATCCAATGAGAAATAACCAATCTTTCCAGTGACAACAAAAGGATAGATATTGGGGGCATAGAAATAAAACCAATCTGGGTCTTCTTGGAGATGTTTCACAGAAGACTTGGTACACTTGATATAACAAAAAAAAAACAAAAAACAAAAAACAGAAAAAACAATAAACACCAGAAAATTTGTAAATTTAAAACCAATATATTTTCCTTCAGAATTCCCCACCACCACCAAATGGAGGGTAAGATATGTTTTATGAGGAGCAGCTAAGGATCCTGGGTTTGTCTAGTTTCAAGAAAAGGAGATTGAGATGATCTCATTGCTCTCTACAGCTTTCCAAGAAGGGGAATTAGAGAGGGGGGTGCTGAGCTCTTCTTCCTGGTATTCAGTGACAGGACATGTCGGAATGACTCCAAGCTTCATCAGAGGAGGTTCAGACTTTACATTAAGAAGCATTTATGTGCTGAAAGAGTGGTCAAACACTGAAACAGGCTTCCTAGAGTGGCGGTTCTTGCCTCAGGCCGCCTTCTCTTTTCTTCTTTTGTCTCGTCTTCCAACTTGAATACTACAATTTGAATACAGCTTTCATATGAGTGTCTTTTTATTTTGCTCTCAAGAAATTCCCTAACTTTCATATTATTTTTGCCTAAGATTTTAGATGAAAATGTTTTTCTAATAGATGTTCTACTTTAAGTAATCTCTGGATCTTTGTGTTACAGATAATTGTAGGAACACTATTCAGTTTATTCTGCTGCACTCTTTCAGATGGCACTTGAGGGACCTTAAAGCCTAAAAGTGGAAGATATACTTCCAGCTGTGGCGTCTGACAAAGCCAGAGGCAAGTTTCTGCATAAGCTTACTGGGCAGTGATGTTGACGAGTCCAGAGATGTCTTTGAGTCTACCACACAGTTGTACTCCTAACTTGTTTCTCTTTTTGCCCTTGTATTTCAGGGTTTTTTTAATTCTTGGTTTGCATTAGAAACATTTCACGCTCTTCCTCACTTTAGGAATAGATGCTATGGTGTTTTTCCTGACCTATCGAGGGAACCCTTTTATGCTCACATCTTGCCTTCTTAAAGCTTTTCTTACTTTTCCCAAGCTATAGCTTGGTGATGTTTCTCTGCTATCCTAGTAAGTCTTTGAGAATCACAAGTTGTAGCTGAAGAGTTATTTTTCTGTAAAAGAAATGAGAGTCTTGGCCAAAAAAACCCAAACAACCTCAAACAAAAACCCACAAAAGAAAGTAGTATAAAACAGTTTCCATGAAAAGAGAAGGCAGGGAATAATTTACAGTAATTTCTCAAATATATACATATTTTTAAATATAGACATAAATATATGTATAAGGATGTTATAAAAATGTACCAAAAAATATTTGTATTCATCTGAGTCATTCATAACCAATTACTATATCAGTTTGATTTTTCTGTGTCCTTTACTGTTTACCTATTCCAAGTGTAACTCCTAGTGTATGCTTCACTGCTTGACTGTAAACAAATTAATCAAGTATGTTTCTGCTATCCTTTTAAGACATTCTCTTAGCTGGA
Organism: Baryphthengus martii; assembly: GCA_013396935.1. Lineage (NCBI taxonomy): Eukaryota > Metazoa > Chordata > Aves > Coraciiformes > Momotidae > Baryphthengus > Baryphthengus martii. The sequence continues at coordinate 74,832 of VWZK01015276.1, read as the reverse complement.
GAAATGAAAGCATACAGGAATGGGATGCTTTGTAATTAACAGCCATACTTTTGTTTGGTTTCAATATCTTATTCATCTTAAACACAAAAATGCTTATACAATATTTAACAGCTTTTGAATTAGTTGACTTTGCAAGGCGAGGAAACCTTGCCGAGTACTGCAGCAATACCTGTCCAATGGAAGTATGACACAACCTTCAGTATCATGTTATTTCTCAGAAAAATGTAAGATAAAGCAATCTGGAATTAGCCTTGATTGGAAGCTCATAAAGATGTCATCTATATTTTTGATAGCTTAAAAAGCAAAGTAATTTAGAAAAGTCCATATTGTCGAGATATGGATGATTAGTTGTATATATGAATTTACCTATTCCATTTGATAGGGATTTGTTCCTGTAGTTTTCAAAGCACAGAGAAAGTGAAATTCTTATACACTGAAATCAATGTCAAAAGTCCATGTACTTTTAATTAGCTGGAATTTCATTGGAGTTTTATTTTTCCCCTTTTCCTAAAATTACTCGGCATCTGTAAAAAAAGCCTGCAGCACTATTTGCTTTTAGGTTACTAAACACTGAATCAGAGTGCCTGCCCTATTTGTAATGCTTATACTTAAATATACAATTGGTATTAAAAATTTCTTTATTTTCTTTTCTTAAGCTGGTAACTCTCTGCTAGTGTGTGCCTTTTGTTTTCTTCTTATTTTGCTCATACTTGCCTGTAAACTGCACACAAAGTTCAGACCTTGCTGCAGTGTGAACACACACATATTTTACAATATATAATTAACCACTGCATAAAACATTGATTACATGAAAGTGTTAGATAAAGAATTTGGCTATATTTATTCATCAGGCAGAAAATATCTTCCAAAAAGGACTTCTCAGACAAATCTTTTTTTTTAAAAAATCCTAAAGCCAAAACCAAGCCCTTTTTGTGTTAAGCCTTTAAATTTGTTTAATTTCAATAAATTATGAGGAAAAGACCTATTTTATCTTATATTAAAAAAAAAGAAAAGGGGAGATATTTCTGTTTTGTTTGTTTGGTGTTTTTTTTGGTTGAAAATGGTTGAATTCATTCTAATCTACTCTGATCTCTGTGTGCCATAGTGACCTCAAATTTACATTTTTCAAACAGATAATTGACTGTCTCAAATCCCATGTGAATAGGCCTGTATTGTGGATGATAGTCCCTCCAGCACCTCCCTCTGGATCCAGTCTGCATGTACATCCTTAGAACAGTCTTAAGCAGGTTTGTGAAGCTCTATTTGGAAAAAAAAATAAAATAAAATAAAAAAGTAATCATTTGCTTACTTATTAATGTTTCAAATAATACTTTTCTTGTGACTTTTAGCAAGTTCTCAGCTGTCATGTGTAACAACTATGTATCTTAAGAGTTTGCATGAGAAAAGTACATTTAAATTCAAGAACTGGAAAGAAAATTTGTAAAAAAATTACTTTTTACAGGGCATAAAATTTCTCTGTTCTAATGTTTTTGCTTGTACATTAGAAGACAACTGCTAGCTTACTAGAATTCTTATTTCTAAACTCTTTTTAAACATCTTTGTTGAAACACTCGTTAATATTCAGGTAACTTTTTCAACACTGACGGGAGGTGTACTCAATATTTAGTTTCTTTGCAATGTAGTGTAAAATACTAAAATATCTGTCAACATTGTATCCTAAATCATTAATTTCTCTGTAAAACAAGACGACAGTTTCAGTTTGCCTTTAGATCCTCTTCTATGTAGACAGGGTTATACTGTGTTGTTATCAAGGCAAATTACTGTTTCTGCCGTTTCATAAAAGAAGACTGATTGCTAGTTGCGTTGTTGTCATCCATCCACCTGTCCAAGTATAACTGTTGTCATTCTCTTTCTTGTCATCTTGGTTTTCATCCAGCTTCCTGGGGTGACAAGTTTGTACAGGCACCATCTTTTTAAGGTATTCAAGTAACATGTGTTTAAGAGAACACAGAAAAAAAAAAGGATTTCAAGAAGCATCCATCCTCCACAAACTTTATTTACATACATATATATTTATCTGTATTACTTACAAAGAAATTTTTATTCAGTAGCAGTTAATGAACAGCAGCAGTGGTTCCCATGCATACCACAATGCTTTATCTTCAGCAGAAAACAAGAAAACTGAAAAAAATGTTTCCTTTCAACTTTTCACTCTTCCTCTGTTACAAGTTTCGAGTTGGTATTTATTTGTCAGGAGGATCAAAGAACTATAATGTCAGAAAAGTAAAACAGTCGACAGTTTTTGAAGGAGTCTGAGCACACAAGGAGAATAAGAATGAATATCATTGTGATCAGAGAAGAAAGATCAGAAAATGGTCAGTTTTTCTCATGACAGAAGCAGAGTAAGTTAGGAGGACAATATCTTACAGATGAAAGACAGAAAGAAAGGAAGAATGGAGGTATTACAAATTTATTTCTTCTTTCTGGCACCTCTGTGCACTGATGTTTCTTTCATTATTCTGTGCTAGAATGGCATAAAAGTTTTTGACTCCCTCTGGTTGGTTTGCTTTAAGTGTGGTGTGAATGGTCACGTGTGAAACTTTCTGGGGTCTAAAATACAAATGATGTAAAATTTGGTATGGCAAATAAAGTCCAACACGATGCAAAACATGTTTTACAGAATCCACACTACCCAAAGTCATCACTTTCTGAAAAATGTTCCGATTCACGTGTACGTACGCCATGAACAGGAATATATATGAACATCTCGCACATACACAGATATTTCTTATTTTCATGGTACCTAATGGAAGATGCCAAAACGCCAAAGTTCTTTTCAGGAAAGAATACCTTGTTTCATATGACCTTGTCAAAAATGACTGTCTTGCGTTTTAAAATGAAAACTAGAAATCCTGCTTTCACTGTAGAGAGTGGAAGTGTGGTGAGAAAGGTTGGAAGAGAACAGTGAATGTGATCAAACATTGTGCCAGTGCAAATCCAGCACTGAGAAGAAAGACAATGTGTCAGTGTTTTGGTTTGGTTTGGTTTGTTTTTTACACAAAAATGAAGGAAAATACTCCTGCTACTCAAAGTTTCTGACTATATCACACAGTTACAACAACCGACCCATGTCTTCTCAATGTGCTTGTAGATACATTCATGAGCTCACTAATACTTCTAAGAGTTTGGTGGATATCCTACAACGGTGTTTTAACAATTACTAGGGAAATAAGTTGCCTGTACATCTGTGCTTCTCATACAGCACAACACTGAATTTAGATCTTGTGTGTCTGGATGAGTCAAATGCCTCCAGCAGGTGAATTCTAAGTAGAAACCATCCACCAGCTTATTGACTTCCAGTCTCTGCTTTCACCATTGGGACTTTTATATCATATAGCACAATCCACGGACTAGATTTTATCTGAACAGCAAACAAAGAAGCCTTGCAATTTGCAGGCTAGGACCAAGAATGAGAAATAAGGAGAGTGCTGTCTTCTAATCTTGCTAAGCCAATGACTCACTGTGACAAGCTGGTAAATTGACATTGCTTAAGCAAGCAAGAAAACTGAGTAATAAACAGCAAGAAATAGATTCAATGTTTGGACCTAATTCCTATGTAAATAAAGGAGAGTAAAACCCCCCATAAACTAGTCCTATATAAGATCTCATTGTACCATCATAAATTAGAATATCCTTAATTATTACTAATTATTAAGTAATTGAATTGGAATGGAATGTAATTCCATTTCAAGCAAAAGTAATGGATTTTTGTACTGCTGCTACTAGTAGCAATGATAATAATGCAAGGACTACTAAGGAAATTGTTTTGCTATTTGTAATATTGGACTATTTAATTTCTTTCGCTCACTCTTTTTTTCTTTGTAGATGCCTACATTAAGTACATCATTGCCTCCTGAGCGGTAGAATGTAGCCCTTCTTTCTTGGCTCCGAATGTTGTTTGCAGAAGAAAGTGCACAATATTTTTTAGCTTCATCTACATTTTCAAGGTAAGTTAAAATTGTGGTTTTGGATGAAGTATTGAGAGCTGCTAAGTTGTATGACACACTGGCCAGGGGCAAAGTGTGTGAAAGGTGTGATTATACGCACACCTTCAGGTATGCTATCAATGTACTTGAGATAGAGGCAGTTTAGATGTTGTCCTAATAAGCACTGATAAAGGTGCATGTTCTACATTGTACTTGAATAATAAGGCCTGATTTAAAAAAAAAAAAAAGCCAAGGTGCCATTAAAGAATGCTGGAGGCTAGCTTTTCCGTGTTGATTAAATGACAGTACTTCACCCTTCTTGTCCTTGTTTTTCCTTCCTTGCCATCTATCATTTGAAAGCTTTTCCCTTTCAACGACAGCTGAATCTTCTTCAGTATGATGAGACTGATTATGCAGGACAGTAGTCAAGATTTAATCACTAGCATAGCAGGCACCTATTTTTGTTCAAAGCAGGGACCGGCATGGGGCCTCCTAGCCCCTTGGGGTCCATCTCCACTGCCCATGGAGAGCAGCCCTATGGCCAGCCTCATCTGCTACGTAGATACTGAGCCTTCAAGCACTGCCTCGTGTGAAGCCAGTGTAGATGCTCTGTAACCCCAAGGGCCTTGAGTGTTTGAGCGTGGCATTGGGCATACTTTTTCAGTCTCATTTTTATGCTTGTATTTTCTCTGAAAGATGTTTGTTTTGTTTGTTGATTAATAATCTATCCTGCTCATTTTTGGTTTCATTTTTTTCTAAATGTTATTATTTCTTCATTAGCTTCTATTTTAATATAATGCCTACATATCATTAATATGGATAGGTATATATTAATTATCATAATTATATGGAAACTAAATTGAATGTATTAATTATATATACTATTAAACATTTATAATTGTATTAATGGCAAATGTTATTAACTAATTAACAATAACTTCTATGTTGGTTAGTGTTTCTCTGGTACATCCATCTATAGGAGAAATCCAGGGATTGATGTGACTCAATTTTCACCAGCAGTTTGGCATTGCTCGTTTTTTTGCCTTTCATCTCGTTTCACTGTTAAGGGAGTATTCTGCTCCATTAGCTAGTTTTAGTGATCCTTGTCTTTTGGGTGAGTCTAGGCAGATTTTTATTTTTGTGACAACTTCTGACCTTTGATACAATAAACTGGTCTTTCGTTATAGGAAAGACTTCCCTTTAGTTATTCCTACTGCCAGCCTCATTCTCAGCCTGCCAAGTGGGATGCTCCTGCCTTGTAAGTTAGAAAAATTGTCAGGAGCTGCTGCAACAATGTCTTTGTAAGGGTTCTCACAAAAGTGCCTAAATTGGCAAATCCTCTCATGTGGATACAGCTCTTACACCGTAGGTTTTTTAAAGTTCAGTGTAACACTAAGTAAATTTCAGATAAGTGAACTGCTTTGCTTCCTGCTTGCCAATTTTAGTATTGTTACTTCATAGTAATGAATGATGAGATAGCACTAGGGCTGTGTGTGATAGCGGCAAGTTTGTGGCTGAATGAGTGATGTACAGAAATCAAGCATGGCTGAAAAACACATTGCCTTCTGCATACATTTGTTGGCTCTCCCTCTGTCTTGCCTTTTTTTCTTTCTTTGACCCTCATCAGTGACTCCTGACAGTTACATGTCCCCAGTGTGATTCCTAGTTGCTATGAAATGAGCAAGTGGGAGGCAGCTGAAGTAATAAGGAAAGAAAGGAGACTGATTTATTTTGTGTAAAACTGACTCAGCATTTGGCAGGGAAGAGGCCACACTAATAAACTACTGAGTCATCGATACACTTGTGTGCTCTCTTGAGGGCTTCAGGCTCCATCAGTTATTGATAGATCGGGAGTTTGACTGAAGCCTTCTTGTACTTCTCAGGTGTTAAGTCATCATGACATCCTCATCTCTCTCCAGTTCTTCCCACTGGCAGTGTGATGACTCACCAGGCAGTGCAAATTACCTTGAGTGGTATCTCTCAGGATATACAGTAAATCTAAACTGTAATTAGGTCACAAGTGGAAAACTCAGTTTGGACCCTAATGGACATTTGCCTGTTTCCATAAAACATTTGCAGGATTTGGGACCGCTGGGCTAATTCTGATGAAGAGACTGGAGCTGGGGTTACAAGGCTACAGCCAAAGATAGTGCTCTTGCAGTTATGCAGAGAAGCCTGCATTTCATCTTCCCAAATGATGCCCAGAGGCTGCCAGAACAGTCATTCCTTCACTTTTACGAGCAGTGAATTTACATTAAAAGGCATTTAAATAAAGGCTATAGAGAATGCTTAAAAGATGTTGTTCTAATTTGGGCCTTTATTATGGTACTGTGGCATGGAGAAGTGACCCCATGCATGATCGAGCTGAGGTGCCAACCTGCCCTAGAGCTCCGTTAATAAGGATTGGTGAGGCTGGATGCAGCGATGTTGGCAAGAATGCTGATGAGCCTCGTTAGCAGTGTGCAGCTCCCTTCCTTCGGAGAAGGGTACGCAAGCCTGTGGGAGAGAGCTGGTAGTGGAGTCAAAGAGCTCTGCATCAAATAATTTATTTGGCTAGCTCAGTCCACCATTGTAAACAAGTCTTGCTTTCTGTGAATACACTTATTAGTCACCTATTTCTGAATATTTGCATTACATGGACAAATTGGAGCCAATGTTTTGTCCATGGTTTTCTCTGTTGCTTTGTGCGCTGGAAGCTGTTCCTTAACAAACATTATTTGCACCACTAAAAGGGATGTAAGTCATACTTACATTTTTGAAGATTCCTGCCATGAATAAGCTAGAATATCCAAACTTCTTGTTACAGCAGTCATATGAGTCTTGCAGAAGTAGTCCTGCTGCACCTTCCCAGTCCTGTGAGCACACGTTTACCTGTTGTCTGTACTTGCAGCAGTGAAATTAGTGCAAAGTGCATTTGGGAAGAATACAGTCAGATATTTGAACCTCTTTATCTGAGTCCACATGGGCAGAATTCAGCTGTCACAGACAGCCTGCTCTCTTTCCCTAGGGCTCCTCAGCAGCAGTTTGTAAGTAGCAAGGAGGTGCATCGGCTGCTTTTGATAGAGGTAGTCCAATCCTGGTGATAGATTATTTTTTTTTTTTTCCCAGCAATTCTGCTTTTGTCTTCAGTCAGTCTACTGGAACACTTCCATCCTGAGGAGGGGAGGACTTACTCCTGGTTCCATAAATCGTCCTGTTGGATTTTCAGTCTGGGAGGTTCAAATCTAGACTTCACAAGTAAGGGAAACATCTGAACACATTCACAAGAGTGGAGGAGTGTGAACATTCTTTCATGAAAAACTCCATTTCTATGGATTGATTTTTTAGAAAAACTAGGCAAAGTTTGAAGTGTTCTGAATAGTTCTGTGTAAATAGTTGGTTTCTTAATATAGTAGGTGAACTGAAAGAAATGGAACAAAAATATTTGGGCATAGAATTAAATATTTAATTTCTGAGTTATTTTCTGCACTTTCTTCAGGGCAGTTAGAACACATTTTCTTTTAAAACATTCCAAATGGAAAATCCTGAAAGTGTTCATTAAAATCAAGAAATAGGTTGGCACATATAGCCATTTTTCTGCAACAATTCTCTAAGTACAGATTAATGCAATATGCTAACCCAAGTCCACATAAGTCTTCTAAAAAGATCTTTTGATTGAAAACATATTTTCAGCTGAAAAATTTCCACCTTAATTCTGACCTTTCAATACTTTCAGATTCCCTTTTACTTTTCTCCCATAATGGCTGGTACCAATTATGCTAAGCAGAGAGAGCTTGTGAGTGGCCTCCCTTTCATGGGCTGTGGGCTTTGTATCTATTCTGGTTACACAGGTACAAAATAGATGTATCTGACCAAAGAGAGGCAGACTACTAAATGTATTCCATTAGTGATAGAGACAACAGTAAAAGGGATAAGAAGCTAATGCTTCAGTGCAAAAAACAGTTTGAAATTGCATCTTTGTCAGGATTTTTGGACCAGCTCTACCTATGGCATGCTAGACCAGCTTTAGTAGAAACAACAGCAAACTGTTTAAACCAGCATGCAGCTTTGTAGTTCTCTTACTGGACATGTTTGTAAAACTGAGCCTGGCTGCTCATCTATTAGTTTCTATTTCTCCAACTTAGAAAAAGGAACTCATTTTAGCAGTGTCCATTTAACTGTGACCCTTCTCTCATGCTGATAGTCTCAGTCCTTGTGCTGATCCTCGTGGCATTTTGGGGGACTAATTGTCAAAAAGAGCAACAGTGCGTTATCAGCAGAGGTCTTTCTCTCTAACAAAAAAGCTATTACTGCTTTCCCCACTTTCCCTTTATATTTGTATGTGTAGCCTCACTAATTTGAAAAACTTTTTTTTTTCCTTTTTAATCCTCTAAAGTATTTCATCCTCTATATTAGTTTTCAAGGGTTGCTTGATACCTTTTTTCTTTTCTCTTTATTGTTCATATTTTGTAAGTAGCCACTGATAATAATAATAATAATACTGTTCTTATTTTCCACCCCTCCTAGATGTATAGGTAGATGTGGTTTTGCAAGTCCAGCCCCTTGTGTAAATATTAGTGATGATCTCTGCCAACATATTTTATCACCTTTTCACTTCTGATGATTATATTGGAGATCAAGGCTGCAGGGTAACTTATTTGCATAGCTGTATTCTCACCTGCACTTCATTAATAACTAAGTCATTTGCAAAAGTAATTTCCTAGTAAGTGCTCAACTCCAATAAAATGTTCCATGCCTTAAATTTTTCCAATGAATTAAGTCTACAGAGAAGACCACAGGAAGAGATCAATATTATAGAAAATCAATAACACTATTATAGCATTTTCTACAGGATCTTATTCCTATGTTGTTTGCATTATTGTCTCTACAATGATTTTACACATCAGAAATCTATTTTATTACACATTTCAACATGCCACTGTACTACCTGCAGCATTTTTGAGATCAAAGTGATTTACCTAGCAGGTATCCTTGAGTATTCCTAAGCTTCTCAGCTACATTGACTATGTCCAGGTTGCCAAAACCTTGTGCTGTTCAACATGTGGTGCTCATCAGGATGCATAGGGCATGATGCTTTTGAACGCTGATCTTTGCATTCGCATTATCTACTGTAGGCGAGAAAAAGATTCTCACCATCAGAAGGATAAGTGTTTTTTTTCTTCTCCAAAATTGTAACCTGTGTCCCTGGTTCAAGAAAACTGCAAAATGTATCTTCTTCTAAGATAAGTTTCATGTTTCCCTAGTTTTCTTCTGTAGGCAGAAAGACAAGTCATGGGAGCCATCTTTTCTATTGTTTTGGACAAGCAGGGTAATAGGACAGAATGAAAATTGATAGTTGAGTTCTACTATGTTGCACATAATGAACTCTCCAGTAAATTGACTGTGCAGAAAGCCCCAAACTAACAAGAGGGAGCAAAATATTATCTGGAATTATTTACTATTATTTTAACCCAAAAAATTACCCAAACTTGCAGATAATTAAAATTGCCTTTAAATGAAAATACGGATGATAAAGTCTTTCTTAAAAAGGATGTCACCTAAATTATTTTTAAAACATAACCTCTTAGTTAATAGAAGTAGAAAGGAAAAGTAAAGCTAAACGCTAGTAGACTAAACATAACTACGAATCTTAATTCACAGAACCATTAAATAAAATGGAGAGGAAATAGGAAATTTCTGCACCTTCATTCTGTGTAGCGAACGAAATGCTACAGGCATTATTCTTTCAAACCTCCAGTGTGGATCTTTGCCTCTAGTTTACATTGAAATCTTAGTGATGGACTCGCTTATTATAACAAGAACAGAGTGTAAGGGAGAAAACTTGCTACATGTACATCTTACAGAAGAATCATACTCAAAATGTTACACCCTTGGGTAAAGCCCGTTTGTTTTCTCACCATGTCCAACCACTGGCATACCAGAAAAACATTCATATTGAAAATGAATTGTATTCTAGCATACCTTGCACTGGCTGAAACATAAACATGAAACTGGTGGGGCACTTCATGTGTGTAACTATTCAATCTAGAAGGTTCTGCCTGTGATAAAGAGTTTACTCATTCCAGTATCAAGCTAAATTTTCCTAATTTAGGAAAATGAAGTATCTTTATGTGATAGTCATGTTATATTTAAAATATTTATCTTCTTGATCTCATTTGATGACACTGTTGCAGATGTTGAACATTATTTACTCTTCAAGTCATAGTATTCCCAAACAGCTCACTGAAAGAACTAGTGGAGTTAGGTCCTCTCATGAGTGAGAAGGTCAGATTCAGGCTGCTAGGTTGAAGAATGCAAAAGAAATCCCATAGCAGTATTAAAAAATTCTTCATTTATAGATATCCTCAGGATGAAATGAACTAGTAGTAAGAATAAAAAATCTGCAAAAACAAAATATATTGCTTTTTGCTTGGAAGGTTTGAATTAGGTTTTTTAATGACTCAAAGGTAGATGGATTGGTGACCCTTGTTTCCGGTAATTTAGTCTGTGGTTCTTAAAATAGCTAAGGCATACCAGGTACAGTTTAGAGCTATAGACATTAACATAAGTCTTTGTTTTTATTGCCTTTTATATTTTAGTAGACACCTTAAATTTCCACTGTAGTTCAGTTGAACCTTCTTATTCAAGGGAGGTGAAACTTTTTGTGTTGCTCAGATACTGATGTTGTGTAAGAGCAATATAAAAATTATTATTTTTTTAAATGAAAGATATTAGTTGAATATTAGAGTAGCAGGTAGGTAGATTTTTAGTCTAAGTTGTTAAAATGTGAAAGGCAAGCAGTCACGAGGCAAAATATAGATTTCCTAACACATTAAAAGCAAACCCTCATTTCTTCTATTGTTTTCCCACAGAATTTCTAGTAAGTTGGTCAAGTGCAGAGTCACAATGTTACGTTCATTGCAATAAAGGCATTTAATGACCCTCTTTGCCCACAGAGGATGTTACTATGGCTAGATTTGCTCTTTCAGCAGAATTTTGATAAGTTCATTCAGTGTCTTAATAGTGGGTATAACATGAGACTCAGTGAGGAGGGCTATAGGCTGGGCTCTGTTTGCTTCCGTGTTTGACTTTTTAATCAAACAACTTTCTGCTGCTGTAACTGCTACTTAGTACAGTATCTCTAACTGCAGAAAGAAGTCTTGTTCAGAATGGAAGTCTTGTTCAGAATGAACACAATCAGAACTCTCGTGCTGATTTTTGAGTATACTCTCTAGTGTTTGTAAATTGCTCTTGGAAACGCAGTGTAGACACCTATTTCGTTTCCAAGGACAAAACCACATTACTTATGCCTTTCTCATAAACATCAGTACAGCTGAATAGTCTGTTTTATTTGTTTACTGGATCCTGTATTTTGAATGAATGTTTCTGTAAAATCTTCTGTACGTCATCAGCATATCTATTTAACAATGTTGTCAGGCAAGGATCTTGTAATCAAATTTGTGGTGTCTGTCAATGTACGTTGTTATGGATAGAGAATTGCCCTGGTTAGCTGAACCCAGGCATCCTAGAGAAGTTTAGCATTTTCTGAACTTGACTGAAACTGAAGTTGAGAAATTGAAGGCACTCAGCAGTTTTCAGAACCAGGCCCTCTATTCATGAGAAGATAATGAGAACATACTGGAATATTTCAGGGAGAAACAACGTGACATCAAGACATCGGTAGACAGAAGTCATGACATTGGGCAGTGTTAACATCTACTCCCTCTGACATATTGGAAACCTCATCAGGAAGGTCCTCAAAGCTCCTGAGATTATAAAATTTATCAAACCACCCAGAATGTGGAGTTAGCCATACACTACATCAAATGCCAAGACGACTGGTATCAACCGCTGTCGGGTAGGTCCTATAAGCCATCCTTCCCAGAGTGGGCAACAGCAGAAACAACTACAGAGAGGCTGCACAGTGCTCCTGCACTCATGCTGGAGCCGGAGCCCTAGCCTAAACAGCTAACAGGAGCTGAGAGTGTGGCCAAAATCCTGAATGATCAGCTTGTTTTAAATGATGTGAACAGCATTTGTTTGTTCTAATTTGAATTTCTAATATAGCTGTTTATTCAACACTAATTGAGGTCTTGGTCAGAGTTTTGTAATATGGACTTATGCCCATAAGCCTCATCTTTTACATATAGACTTAGCTTCAACAGTCATTATCCTTGACATGTCAAATTACATAGAAAATGCCAAGCCTGGAAGCCTAATATAAAACTTCCATATGTTTATGTGAGCAGATGGCTAAAAGCAGCACGCTTGTGGGGAGCGTTAGGCCAAAAAGCCTGCCAAAATCAGTAGGTATACCTTTATTATATTTTTAGCCTAAGACCATCTAAGCACATTAGTTTGTTTCTGTCACTCCAGCCAGCCTGTGGCAATAGGCATTTCAACGCTGCCTTAGAGCTTCATAGAGAGCACTTCCTTCTAGTAACACAATGTAAAGAAGAGAAATAAATTCATTTAAAAGGTAACATGGCAATAATGCTGCTACCAATACAGATAGACTTAGAGACCATGCTGGAATCATCCTTGATGATGAAATCATATTTGTTTCACTTTACAGTGTGCTACCCCATTACAAGCAGCATTATTATATTGTAGATTTGGTGACTTGATAAAGATTTGCTATGTTTTTGAAGCATTAATAATTACTCCTCAGGAATATATTATTTCTTCTCATCAGTATGTTGACAGAGATGCCTAAGTGTTTTTGGTGGAGCCCTATTTCTAGGGTATGTTTACAGGAGAAAGAAAAACACTTCTAGCAGAACGTAGGGAAATAAATAAATACATACAAAAGAAAGAGTAGATGTAAAAAGAAAATCCTCAAAAAAAGAAATCATTTTGAAGAACTCTGTCCGCAAAAAAAAAAAACCGCAACAAAACCCAAAGAAAATAATCAGAAATTTTCTTTATGTCCCTTATCTTCATTTCTTCTAGTCCTCAGAGGACTCAGACTTGACTTCACTGTTTATCATAGCAGAGAAGCTACATAGAAATTTCCAGGCACATTGTAAAAGAATTATGATTCCAGTAATATATGGATTTCTTTTTCTATTTCTTCCCTACTGTCCCCACTATTACAGGATTTGAATTATATTAGTGATATATAGATTAAAAACCCAAACATATTGTATGAAAATAATAACTTTCCTGACTATGGCAAGAATAACTTGAGAATTACTGTGTATTTCATGGTTTTACCTTAAGATTTTTTCCATGTTTAAGGTTAAATACAATGAAAGACTTTTAGCTTCATGTAAGATACCACAACTCTTGATTTTTAAGTTACTAGTCTCCAGCTGTAATTTAAACCCCAACATTAGGTGTCTTTAAGTCTTCTCCATGGGATGCAGAGACGATTATGCACCTCACAAAAGTCATCAAAATTCTACATTTTAGGCAATGGGAAATACTAAGCATGATTTTCCATTCTGTTTTGGAACTTGATCATCTGAGTCTGGGATATGGACAGGAGACTTCAACCACCTAAATGTAGATGCTGGGGTTCTCTCTTGAGCTTAGCGGTTTATGGTAATTAAGGAGGGATCACTTTTTTCATTCTAAATATGGGCAAAGAAAAAGTCATCCAACTGTACTTTGCCATTTTTACTTATCTAGAAAGCTGAAGGCCTGTCAGAGGTGGATACGCCTTCCTCTTGACCAGCTTGCTCAAAGCCCCATCCAGCCTGACTATGAACACTTCTAGAGAGGGGACATCCACAGCCTCTCTGGGCAACCTGTTCCAGCATCACACCACCCTCTCAGTAAGGAACTTCTTCCATATATCCAATCTAAATCTACCCTCTTTTAATTTTAAACCATTTAGTTTTAAACCATTTTATACCATTGTCCCTTGTCCCATCACCACAGGCCTTATGGATAAGGAGTTGACTTCAGGAGAATGAGCAAGATGTAATATGAAAAAAAGAAATGATTGTGCAATAGGGTAGTCAGGGATTAGTATTGGAACAGTTCTATTTTAATGCTGTCAGCTTTCTTGGGATGCTTGATATATCAAAGATGCATTCTAAGGAAAAGGATGTTGGACTATCTGAAAGGAAAGGATTAAAATAAAAAGCATGACATTCACAACAGGAACTGCCAGGATACTGGGGACTAATTAAGCACTTTTGCTATACACTGAAATGTTATCATCTAGAAGTCCCAATCAGCTTTTAGGAACTGTTAAACCAATATTGTGTTGACACAAGGAGGGTGTCCAGTGAGAGCCCATGGTATCTACCCAGCTCTCTAGGACTATGAAGTAGGAAAGACCTAATAAATAGGAACTTAAATGCTTACATTCCAAAAACACAGATGGAGATGTATGGCTTTTTCTGTGGGACATGGATCAACTGTACTAAAGATGGAAAATTAATTAATATCCCCTACTTCAAAAGCTAGCTCTGAGTTTAGGATAAATACCATTATGTTCCTGTCATGCTTCAGTCAGTGCTAAAAATTAAGCATTACTCATACTGGTAACATCTCATTGTATATCAAACTACTGGTCTGATTATCAACTGGTTTTTGTTATAAAGATCTTTTATTAGTTTGTGACATGAGGGATGGTAATCAGAACATCTTGTTAAAATCTGACATCATAACTTCTGAGTTTTCAGAAAGATCAGCTCCAAATCTAGAGTAACATTTTGCCAATTGGCTTTTATTTTGGCAAAAACTATATCAGTCAGTTTGGTGTTAGGGCTAACCACTTTGATGTATTTCATGGTTGCTCTAGAATTTTGATGAAATTCCCATCAAGTAAAATAAATGAAACATAAAGTTGGCTCCGGTAATACCTTGCAAAGTAAGATGTGGAAATTCCTCAACGTGTTCTTCAAGTTTGTCACCTTTTGAGATTTTAGTAAGTTCTGTATTGAAGCTTGACTGAGCATGAGGTGGTTGTTGCCATGCAATTCTGAATTAGAAATGTTTTCTCTGGGTTTTAATTACATTTAGTTACATTTACAGTGTTCTTATCCTCTAATAGATTTGATCTTCATGAAACGACAGAATAAAAGCAATAACAGTAAATTTTATGAAAACCTAGAAGCAGGTCTAAACATGAATATTATAGGTTGATTAGTTCTGTTTGCTTAAAAGTAACTTAATCTTTCCTACTTGCAGATAATAAGAAAAATTCTACTTGAGAAGTGGAAGAAATTAGAATTCAAAACACGTGTATTTCTGCAGTTTAAGCACAGTCGTTTTGTCTAATCATGTCTTATATGTTCATTCTCTTTGACGTTATGAATTTTGCACTGAACAGGAAAAAAATGACAAAGGTGCAAAATGTTTCAGAACAAGGATTCTTAAAGCTGTCATTCATAGTATGCCTTTTCAAATCTTTTCCATTCAAAACCTCCAGCTTTATTGGAAACCTGTGGTGTTGAAATTTTCAGCATTAAATTTTAATGATAATCTCCAGCAGTTTTGGTATACCTTTATTTTGACAGGGATGATAGAATATATGTCCATTTAAATGCACTTTGTAGTGCTTTTGACATTTATTTTTTTACAAAGTGCTATACCAATTTTAATGCACATTTTCTTAGCCCTGATTTTTACTTTAATGGTGGGAGGCTTGTTATTTGGGATGTTTTCTATTTATTTCATTCTAAACTATAATTTGGGTGAAGTTTGATTTTCATCAGTTAATATATAATGTGATTAGAGTAATGTAGAGATTATTAGCAGTGCACAAATCAAGGTCTAGTATGCTTGCTTGTATTGCAAGGGAAGGTGGTATTTATGGGTGCTTTCATTCCCTATTTATTTATTATTTTGTTTGCATGACAGGGGTTGGGGGTACAAACAGCTTGTGATTTACTTTTCAAGGTAGAACTAAAAGTAGGATTAAACAAGCCTAGTAAAGCGTAGCCAAATATACCTTAAGCAATTACTTCTTAGAAGAAGATTGTTTTCCGAGGCAGTGCCATGCCAAGCACCTAAGCAGTTAAAACAGTTTCTCTGCTAGATACAGTGAGATCATTTTGCAATCTTTGCTGAGACTTCAGACAGGAAAAGTCACCTGCATTTCTCTCTGCAATCAGGCAACTACTTTAATTGGGCAATGGCAGAGCCTTGCAGGATATCCTAATGAGCCTAATTGGTAGCAGGAATCTGACTCCTGGGAGAACAGAGATAGAAACCAGACAGACAAAGGGACAGGTAAAGGCTATGGAGTAAGAGGAAAAAGGATGGAAAGGCTATGTCAGGGCTTAGTACTTCTACATACACTTTTTTTTGCTCTCTTCTCTTAGTCCTTCTGACTGCTTTGTTTACCAACTGTGTGCCCATGGTGCAACAGTCTTACGTCTTTCCTACTCTTTGAGTAGTCTTGTGGATCTTTTTGTGCTTATTGTGGCTTTTGTTCCTGAGTGATCTGAATATGCAGGGAGTCCTAGCTTGAAAGGCTGTCCAGTCTCATCACAAATCTGCTTGTGCTATATTCAGTGCAATGGTGGAGGGGTAAGAAAAAAAGAAATTAAAAAAAAATCAAAAAAAAATCTGATCAAACTCTGTGCTTCTGAGAGCAAGAATATTCAGTATAGTCTGGACCACCTCACTAAGAGTGTCCCTATCTTGAGCTGTCACAGTTCTGTCACTGAAACTCCTGGCAACAATTGAATTTTAATGAAGGTCTGCTGTGCTTTAGAATTTAAATGAGTTGTTTGATAAAAGAGAGAAAGCCTTCTGCGTATCTACCTTATGTTCTTAATGCATTCCTCCTGGTAAAAATAAATAAATAAATTCTGGATTATTTCACTACTTGTTTTCTACAGAGATTTCCCTGCAAACTGAAAAAATAACCGGTTTCACAAAGTAGTTTTCATGCTGCTTTCTCCCTGCTTCTGATAGAACCCAGTTCCTGTATATGCAGCTCCTGTGGCTCTCTGACTTCCTTAGCGTCCCAGACTGGCAGGGGCATTGCTTTCTGGTAGTTTGAATCAATGTCAAAGTGTCTGAGGCCAGCAGCAAGTAGCTTAGTGGGACCATCCTCATCTGAGCAGAGTATTGGCACTGCATCTTACCAGGACTTTTGCAGGTGAGCTGGTTATTAGTCCCTAATATGTGATGGTTCATAGGAAGACTTTAATAATGCAGTTTATCCTTTGCTTACTTTTATTTGCCTGAAACTAATTTTTTGTCCAGGTGTGGACTCTACACTATATTTTGTTCCAAGATACTTGTGTACTTATCAAGAGTGTTGATGGTAAAATGCTCAGTTTACTGAACATGTTTGGTCTCCAAAGTAAGTTTTCAAGCTTGAACTGAGCCATGCATTGATTTGAGGGGTTGGGGCGGGGAAGTAAAGGTTATGTATTTTTAGTACACGTGTTGTGCTTTTCTCCACTGCAGTATGTAACACTACCTAGGTGTAAATGCTGCCTCACGCAGATGTGCTAATGGAATTCCTGCTTTTATGTAACTGCTTTTTTGGGGGGTGAGGGGAGCTTGAAGTGCTCTGTTCTAATTACAGATGTTGCTTCATGTTGCTAACTGTGGGAGTATACGCGTGCAGGCCTATGTGTGTGAAGCAACAATCTAGCTTGCAAATAAAGTATTTTGATCAATTGTAACATAGACTGAAAATGTAATGAACTGATAACCCTGTTGCAGAAACTCAAGATATTTACATAGAATATTCCCTAAGCACATCATCACAATTCTTAGTACAGGCTACCCTTTGAAAGCTATCTGTGCTTTTGGTTACTTTTTTTTCCTGAATGAGGAAATCAAACCATTAGAGAGATAAGTTTATGGAAGGTTGCACGCAGATATTTTGATATCTGAAAGGAGATTTTTTTTTTCCTTCCTGATTTTAATATCTCTCTACTGTCATAGGACATATTCAATTTCCTGTGCAAATAGCCTGAAGTGTAAAATGGATGAGGTTAGGAAGAGTCCAGAGGAAAACCAGTGACACCTAGCTGACAACCGTACAAGCTGTCAGTGAGATGTAGAGCAGGGTGCATACTGGGGAAAAAAATTGTCCACAGTAATCAGTGACTGATTTTAGAACAGTGTTATAGCACAGAATGGGAATGAGATTATCTTCATTCTCTTCTCAGCACTGACTTTGATGGTGAGCTGTTACATCTACCAGGCCTTTACCTTCTGTCACTGAAACTAAAACAAGAATAATTGGAAGTGGGATGAAGTAGTACACCATCATTTATTGTGCTTGATTACATTTACTCTGGATCTAGAAGTGAAATCAGTGAGGAAAGAGGCTTCACATAGCTTGTAATGGTATTGGAGGGAAGATTGTTGCTTTTGTACTGCTGAACAAATTGTAGTATATGTTTTAATATACTACTATAATTCTACTAGTGCTTACCTGTATGCCAAATACTGTATGCCAAACGTCGACTGCTCTGTGTATCTCCTAAGCTCAGGCAGGCTATGTTTTTCCCTCTTCATCTTTCATTAGCACCACAAAAATGTAATAAATGAAGACACTTGTCCAATCTGAACTTCCTCTCCTGTGCTGGAGAGGCAGTTTCACAGGATGGTACATCTGACACCTGGAGACAACGGCAGAACAGATGAAAATGGTTCCTCTGGAGCTGAGTCCCTTCCTTAGACCTTCACCTCACTTCTCTGATGAGCCTTGGCTCTTGATTTCCATAAGCTTCACATGTAGGCCCAAGACTGAGGACCTGAAAGTTTTATAAAAACAGATGCTCACCTGTGTGATGGATCTGAGTATGGATCAGGCATTTCTGACAAGCACTACTGGCATTCTGGTTTGCACTGTACGCCTCTGTGTATGCAGATCCTAACGTATCAAACTCTCTTCAGTCCCATATTGGTAGCTGTTAGCACCAAGTTGATAACCATCTTCTCATTGTGGGAAGATAATTTAGATCTTTGAGGGAAACCAAAGCTGTGTTCTACTGTGACCCTATTTCTATTTCTGTTCTTGCATCCTTCTGACTGGAGGAGACTGATGTGCAGACTGCCCAAATGGCAGGTTGTCACCAGGGGTAGCTCATGTGCACAGGGCAGTGGTCCAGGGAACGTGAGAACCAATGTTTGCTGCACTGCTGAGGGAGGGGCTTGATTGAAATCAGGTATGGAGTGAATCTATATTGTGTGTATAGAGTTTGAAGCAGACTTTTCTGGTTTCCAAGTTGAATTTCATTTTTCAGAAGAGCAAGATTGCTTATTCATTTTGGATCCCAGAAGCCGACTGAAATGATTGCTGTGGAATGGCTGGAGAGGCGCAGGCACATAAGACATCAGGGAATGAAACAAAATCATATATTTACCAAAACATTTAAGCATAAGAAAATAACCATAGCTGTCATTTGCTAGAATGGAATATTGTTTCGTTGGTGACTAACTGGATCAAGACGACCCTCTTCAGACAATTTACAATGGATGAAAGTGACTGGGAGATTTCTGTAGGGGTTTGTGCTGGGGCAAATTGTTCACAGCTGACCTGGAAAGGGAATTTGGGAGTGAGGTGACAAGGTTTACTGATAATGCTAAATGTACTCAGAATATTAAGTAAGGAATCTGAATGAAGAACACAGAGTGCATTTAGTGAGACTGACTGACTGGTGATAAAAGGGCAAGTGAGACTCACTTTTGACAAATGCCAAGTAATTCTGGTTGGAAAAACAATCCATCTCTACATACACAGTGAAGATCTTTAAATTAGTTATTACTATTCAGGAAAGAGATCTTGGAGTCATTATATAATCACACTCTGAAAACATCAGCTCAGTGTTTAGTGGTGGTCAGAAAAGTAAATAGAGATTTGAGAACTGGGAAACGAATTGAGAGGAAAGCAGAAAATACCATTATGCCACCGTATAAATCCATGTTGTCCTCACATCTTGAAGACTATTTGCAGTTCTGTTTATAATAATAAAATATTAGAAATGTAAAAGGTACAGAAAAGGGCAACAAGTATGATAAATAGTGTGAAATGGTTTCTGCATAAGAAAAAGTGAAACAGATTTGGATGCTTTGGACTGAATAAGAAATGCATAATGAACACCAAGGCAGTGAGTAAATAGGAGGATAGTTATTCATTCTTTCTCATCATGCAAAAATAAGACAGAGCCAAATTAAATTTTAAGCAGATTTAAATCAGAGAGTAAGGAATAGGTATATACTTTTTTTTTTTTCCACAGAAGATGTTATTGTAAATTGTACAAATTATTGCTGTGGAATAATATGTATAATAAAAGTGTAGATGAGTTAAATCAGTTACTGAAATCTATGGAAAAAATATTCATTAAGAACAGATAAAGACAAAGATAAGACTTATGACTCAAAGTCCTCAATTTGCACATTTCCTGAGATAACAGAAATGTGCAGGTAAAGTGTCATAGGATGTCTACCCTTTTTTTTTTTTTTCCTTCCCCCCCTCCCCTGCCCCCATAGAGGCTCTGCTTTCAGAGACCGGGTACGTTGGAAGGTGGACCTTTGTTTGACCTACTACAGCTGTATTCAAGTTAAGACTTAATCACCCAAATCTGTATCTCACAACACAGGACTGTGTAACCACTGATTAAACCTGTTTTCAGAGCAGAATTCAGCCTGAAGTAACCCAGTCTTTTAACAGCAACTTACCACTGAGCTCAAAAGAGCTAAAATACTTTTATGATGTCCTAAGACTACAATGGATTGTGAATCTGCAGTAAAAATCATAGCTGTGCTTTCATGTGTAAAACTTTTCTGGTAAGCACTACTCCAAACTCTCTCTCTCTTTTCTTTTATTTTCTTTATATTTTTTTCTTTTCTTTTTTTTTCTTTAGCTTCTAAATAAAACAAAGAAATGCATACAAACATGTAGGATTGCTTGGATGTAGTTGTGTGAAATACCAAACAAAGAAGAAATTCTTGTTACAAGGAGAAGTTAATACATTTTATTGTAGCTGTTCAGTGAACGTTGTATGTAGAGTAGTGCTATGAAAATTATAGACAAGTGGCAAAGGTCTAGTCAGACATATTCAGACATTTCTCTCTAAGTTCAGGAACCCACAGTTAGAGGTGATTTTGCTGTGCTTATTTATTCTTTGCACCTATCTTATCATGTGCTAGAATTGGAAGGAGGAATGAATTTATTTTCAGTTTAGAACTAGATGACAATTTCAAAGAAGGAAGAAGATAGAAAGTTCCCACTGTGAGCCCAAAGATGAAGAAGCTGGCCTCCAGGAAAAAAGTGAAGAGCTGGATCAACTGAGAGAAGTAAGGAGTACACGGTTTTCAGAAAGATTGTACAGATTCTGTACAACCTTTGCTGAAGGGCATTCCACATCCCAGTATAAGTTTTATCTTAAGCAAAAGCTTTTATATCGATATATCTTTAAAAACCAAAGGGTCCTAATTTTTATCTAAACTCTTCCATGACAACAGAGAAGCTATTTGCATGTGTAACCATAGAGTCACCCTAGATGTCCTCTTGCATTCTGGATAGCCTCGAGTTGGCCCTCCTGGACTCAGGTCTATGGCAATATATCCCAGGTGATATCTGCTACCCCTGCTCCCCTGAAGTTGTGCTAGATGTATGTGTTTTAAGTACCTTTATCCCACCCTTCACAGTATTTCCATATGATACAGAAAGCACTTTGGGGAATATGAAGGAGCTCTGTCTATATGCACTTGTTTCACAGCTCTTAACTATGTTGTCGGTTTTCACATGGGCTAAACTCTGACATGGAGTGATGGTTTGTCACACAGTGAGCCTGCCCGCATCAACACTGGAACAGTTTCATACCTGATTCTTTGGGGATTGAAACAGCGTGGCTAGGAAATCTTCACACTTAGGAGCTGACGTACCAATGGAGCTCCCAGTGGCCTTGGAAGGTTTTGGCTCAAGAGACTGTGGGAAGGCAAAGCGCGTCAGGTTATATTTCTGGAGTTAAGGTGAGTTAAGCAGTCCAGAGGCATATAGAAAGATGCAAGAACTTTATTTTAACACTTAAAAGTTCCATCATATCTAACCTTAAATCTTTTAAATGAAATGAAACATAATTAATATATATCATGAACGATGCTAGAAAATATTTTTAATACTGTCAAACAGATACATTTTGAATACAACACACTAGGCAGATGGGACTTCATCTCTTCACGCTGAAACATAAATGAGATAATTTTTATCAATCAATCTTATAACACTATCCGTCTCCCAACTCTTAAACAATTTCTCATTAACATAATTAAAAACACTGCAGAATAAATAGTAAGTAATTTTTTTTTCTCAGGAGATTCTAATTTTCCCTTTTCCAGTATCACATTATTAATTTATCCAGAAGTTTTCTCCTTCACTTCTGTGCTGGCGTATCTCCATGGTGTTTGCATAAATTTATGGAGAATATAACTTCAGCAGAAGCAGGGCAGGTGTAAATTTTTCCTGTGTTATGTTGGGTAGATATAGATCCGCTTGTAAGAAAGTGAATGAGACTTGTTAGAAACCATCTAAGTGAGAAACCTAGATATTTCATCACTGTGGTTTTGTACTTCATGCTTTTTCTCGTATACACTTTTATATAACAGTTAGGAGTAAAATGTGTATCATAAAGCAATATTACAATTTCTACCTCTGTTTATTAACATTTTAATAGCCTTATGCATGCTTTAGAAGAGGAAAGAAGATAAATGAGTTGTGTAACAGTGCTTACAACTCTGAATTACTAATGTATACATTCAGATAATGAGCTTTTTACTCTGAAGGTCTCAGACGATGATGTTGGATTAATAGTCTGGGGTTTGCAGGTTTTGTTTTGAGGTGTTTGTTTTGGTTGGATTGTTTGTTTGTTTTATACCATCTTGCAATCTGAACCCAGAAGAAGCCTCTCATCTGAACTAGTTGTCTATGTGACACGAACACACACTGGGAGTGAGAGAAATGTGGAAATAAGTGGAGAGGTAATGCTTGTTGAGGCATCAGCTGGAAGGTAGGAACATACATCCTGTATTGATCTTGTCTTCTTTGCTTCAAGATATGCTTGTGCCAGAGGGGAATCAAAGTCAAATTGCTGTCATGCTTGACAGTGTACCGCTGCTTCATCTCTTGTGAGAAAGTAGATTCTTTAATAGATAATCTGTATAAATACGAGCTGAAGATTTTGATATTAGGTGAACTGCATAAAGTTAATGTGTTCTGATTCAATATATCCATTCTTGATTATGTCCTTTCTTACGAGAGGGGTTTCATTATTATACTTAGTGATATATCGGTATGAAATACTTTTCCCTCTGCTTTTACCTTGCATGTGTCTTTTATAATGCTACTAGGGAAATAAATTTATTTTCTCCTGCCGTGATTTGTTTCAGCCAGTTTCTAGTTGCTCTTATTTATCTGTCATAGGATCATGAAATAAGGGTGGAACAGATTTTTGGAGATATGGTCTAATTTGTTTCTTATTGCAAGCTAATTTCAGAGTCAATTCAGGTTGGCTGTAGCTATTCTTGTTTTTAACTCTACTGAGCATCTCTAAGAAGTTGTGCAATATCTGACTTCAGAGATATTTGATACCCAACCAAATAAACCCTGAGCAACCTGGTCTGAACTCAGAGCTGAGCCTGTTTTTAGCAGGGCACTGGGCTAGAGAACTCCTAACGCCCTTCCAACTTGGGTGATTCTGTGAATTGATGCTGGGCCCTGGATACTAAAATCTTGTATTTCAAATTTACTAGTTTTGCACATGGCAGGAAATCCCTAAAATTAAGGCTTCTGTAGTGTGTTATCTCATTCAATAACGTTAACAGAAAACAATAGTAGGTGAAATGAAACCTCTTCAGTATAGCTGGAATAAAGTCCTAATGTAGGATAATAATTTGTGTGTTTGAATTAGATTAAGAGGATCACAAGGGATGCTGACAAAGTGCAATGCAGAAACAATGTTTTATCATAGTACAAATAGTTACATATGCATTAATTTGAGTCCACTGAAGTCGAGCCATTGTACAGTTCAGTTTATAAGACTGTTTGAGGGAATTTATGAAAAGCAGGCAAAGCTTCGCAACAATTTACAGCAAGCAATGAAAAACATCTAATGTAATTCAGAGTTTTGTCTTTTGTATACTAAATTTTACAGGTACACCACCATTTCCTTGCAGACTCTGAGAAGGATTCAGAGGGTAGACATGGAGGAACTGGCACAGGGCCCGTAAAGGTTATTTAAATTTCTAATATAAGGATTGTAATCTCTGGGCTCGGTTCTGATCCCCTAGATACAGGAATCTACTCTATAATTGTAAGGCATGATTCCAGCTTTGGATACATCCATGAATGCTGCAGGTGTGCCGTGAATGCTGTGTCACCATAGCTGTGGAGCAGTGCTAAGGAATAAAAGAGAACGGTGGTATAAAAATAGTGTAAGAGTGGAGGTAATCACTGCTGCTGCACAAAATAAAACATGTCACCTAAAACAGCTGTTGCAGCACATCTGTACGTATAAATATTTTTGTGGCACTTGCTTGTTACCATAAATTTGTTTGTGGGTGGTTCCTACAAATATCATTTTTTCTACTGTTGAATCTTTGCCATCTACTAGCAGACTTAACAGCTCTAGAAGCCAGCGTCTTATTTGGGTCAGGAATTATAGATGCAGAGTGGATTATTTTTATTGATTTAATTTCCTTATTTACATATCTGTGACCTGTTTTTCTGAACAGATACAGTAATAGACTCCATATGTGCAAGCGATCTTTTGAATGAAATCCTCAGGGGATGTATTTTTGGCTCGCCACAAGAAAGAAGCACTTGCTAACCTAACTAAACTAGAGTATATCCTGCTATTTTACCATGTTCTCTGCCACGTTGTCTCCTCTAGTTCACTGTCATGCCTCACTGGTCAAGTTCCTCAGGCAGAGTGGTTTGGGAAAGATGATGAACCTCCTCCTCATTGTCAATGTAGGAGCTGTAAGTAAATATAAGGTGGATGGTGCAGACTGGAAGAGGTAGTCCTGTCCTGTGGAGTATCAAATAATGTTGTCCTAAAAACCAAAATATTTTTCTTTAAATGACATGTATTGGGCCAGATGTTTACTTTTTTTTTCTTTTTCTGTTAGTTCAAGAATTTAGCTTTCACAAGGAAAGTACAATTGCTGCCATGCCTGCAAAAAAGAACATGTATATTTGCCCAAACTGTGTTTACAATACCTTGGTTGTGTATTATCACTGCAGTGCAGAATCTATGCAAAGGCTAAGTGACTTATGCTGAGTTAAATCACAACTACTTCTGGAATGCCTCTGCAATATTCTAATTATTAGTTTGGCTGCATGGAACCGTGAGGATCCCCTGCCATGCTGGGCAATATTGCCCCATATTGTAGCTGAGTTTCCTGCTATATCAGTCTAGTGATTAACTCTTATTTTGTGGTTGGAAGTTGTTAAGGTGTTGTGTTTGTACAGCACTTAGTAGGAAAGGATCACTGACAGAGGTGTAAGGTAAGATAAATGAGCCTTTGAAGATATGAAATGCTGTAAGTTGCTACTATTGATGATGGTGGGAAAAAAGGGCTCTTTGCAAGTTAACTGGGAAGGACAGTTCAGTTTAACTTTAGTGGAACCCATCAATCTACAAAAATAACAGATATGGTCTTGTTTATACAGCAGTTGGTGCACTTTCTATGTGTCTGCTCTGCCTCAAAGATTTATAAAATGTAAATATTAAGCAGTAATGTAGTATCTGCAAGATATGATCTTGTCTATGATGATAATCCTTTTTGCACGCATTTGTGAACTCGTGACCTTTGTTATTTTCTAGCTGGAAGAAAATACAATATTTAATGTTTTGCCCCCCCTGTAAGATGATTATTTTAAGAGAAAATTGTAGGTTTTCTCTAGGAAAAAAAACAAACAAAAACAAACAATGAACCAACCACAAAACAAATGTCTCTATTTTATTTTATTTTTTTATACACTACCTGTGTTGGAGTTCTCTTGCACCACCAGACGAGATGTGTTTCTTCAAATTCTCCATGACATTTCACTCTCTAGTAAGTTATACTTATTTTATCAAATGCTATTCACGTATACACCATATATACAATTCAGTAACATTTTCTGAAAACCTGTTTTTCATGTCTAGCCTTAAGGACCAAGGCCTTTAAAATCCCTTTTTTTGTTTGTTTTTTTTGTTTGTTTGTTTGTTTGTTTTCTTTTCTTTATAACAAAGTCTTCTCCTGTGTTCTGCTGCATTCCACCTTACCTACACCTGCAACCATTTTTGCTTCCCTCTCTTTAGAGGGATTTCAGGACTTACTGAGAGAAGCTGTGGGCTCCTGCCAGGCAAGAAGTCAGTCTTGCCTGCGGAACAACCTACTAGTCAATCCTTTGTGCTTTCTACCAGGGAATGGTCCTTAGGCTCCTTCTCAGCCTTCACAGAGCTCAGAGCTTAGGTTGTACAAAGATCTTTTTTTTTGATGACTCTTTCCAAAAATTGTTCTTTGTCTGTCAGGAAGAGAGGGGGGAAAAAAAAAAAAAAAAAAGAGAGATTTTGTAGGAGAATTTTGTCATAAAATTTAGTTATTAAGTAAGGAAATTCCCTTTGGAAATACTGTCAGAAAGGTTATGACATCCCTTAATTATCAAGCCTATGGCATTTCATCGTCTTATGCAAGCGTGTTTGTGTTGTCTGAATTTCATTTTCCCATTGTAACTGCAGAAAATCTGAAAGTAAGCAAAAGTTAAAATGTAAATGCCATGGTCTTAGCTGTAATATTAAATGTTCCCCGTGGTTTTACGATTACCCTTTACAGAATCTGTTGATGCATTTTGGCAAGTACAATATTAAAAATTTGCTTGGCAAACATCCCCTTAGCAGAACCTGACAGACAGTAAGGTCAATAAAGTTTTAATCAACGAAGGAGAAAATACTTTTCTTCCAGATGGGTACCACAGAACAATAGTTGCATGAAATATTTATGATTCACTTTAAAATCTCAAAGTCTGAAACATAAGTAAAGATTGCTGATTATTTCTAAAGTAAAATGTGTTCATCCTTAGAATTTATGAGGATTAAATTGCTGTGAAGTAAATGCTGGTCTTGTTACTGGAAACACAGTTTAGTATTTGAGTGCACACCAAGTTTGCTACTGAACTTTCTTGTGTTCATAACCTGCCATCACTTTTTAAGAAATCAAAATTGCATGTGGTGTACATGATGGTTCTTCAGGCATCCCTCTCTCTTTAATTTGTTTGGATGCTATCTGACTATATATTAACTATTTGTGAAGACATCATTAAGGCTTTCTTTAGTTCTAACTGAAATTTGTTGCCTTAGAATTGTTCAATGGTATTCTAATAATAAAGTGTTGCTTATTTTGCTATGTGACCTGGACTCTGTGCTCGTGCAACTGATACTTCACTATTTCCAGCAGAGGAATTAGTGAAAACCTGCTCAGACCAAGCCAAACAAGACCAGTGATCATGATTGTGTTCTGAGTCTGCAGAAAAGGCTAACTCTAAAATATCAAGTTGTCTAGATATGTCAGTCACCCTTATAAAGTGGATACCCAAGGAAAGTCTGAATGTATTCTGCATTCATTTCTGCTACCATTTTAACACTTGCTAATTAACAATTAATGCAACCATTAATTAACACCTACAGCAAGCTTCTTAGCCATCATACTGAGAATTTGAAAGCACTGAAACATGATTTGTGGTTTTGAGTTCGTTACAAACTCTGAATAATTCATCTTGTTTTCAAGAAACTGCTGTTTTGTACAGAGAAACTTAAATTACAGGTGTACAATGAGTTGAATTATCAGCTACATTAGCATATTTTAAATTCAAAATATATTACTTTAACTCTGTGATGATAAAGGTGACTGAAATATTCAATTAGGCGTCTCTAGTTGTGTTGCTGTTATATTAATTCAGTGAGTTTAGGAATGATACTCAACTTTTTAAGAAAGCAGTGTGGATGAGTATGCATAATGTAAAAGATAATACAGAATGACTGCTTTTGGATCAAATTAATATAAAAGTAATAAAAAATGTGCATGAGTTGTTAACCTTTCTGTTAACCACAATCAAGACTATTACACTTACAGTTGTAGAAGATTAATTGGCTAAATTCTCTATTAAAATAACCTGAAATTAGTATTAGTTATGACAAAATTGCCTTTCTTGAATAAGAATGGATACAATTTCTGTGTCATTTATATTAAACTCATAATTTATTTTAAAAATTCTTGGCAGGTGTTGAGTATTTTGCATAAAATTCACATAATCATTTGTATTACCTTAAAAAACCTTCCCTCTAATTGCTTCTTTTCTTTACTCTTCTTTTATTTTTAAAATTTAGACAGAAGTGGGTTTGTGGTGGCATTTTACTTCGTTTTTCAAAACATTGAAACATAGATCTAATGTATTTTTAATGAGTATGTTATTATTCTATTGTCCATTCCATAATTTTCTCTAAAGTGATTGGCACTATCACTGTATCGTGTTGTTCATTCAGAGCACATGCAAATCCACCTGAGTATGCTTAATTGCATTTTTTCCTGTCAAGTCTTTAATTTTCTCAAAGGCAGTTTCAGGCGATAGGTTTGGGGAATGCTAGAATCTTAATCTTCTATCTAGCATGCATATTTATTGCTCTCTACTACTGGATGGAGTCCATGCAGTATATCAGTGTTTCGCTAGAAGATAATAAAGTGCTGCGTGGAACTCTGTTGCCATGAGTTTTAAAAATAGGCAGATCTTAGTTTTAACCTTTACCTGTTGGGCCTGGGATGTTTCTGGTGAATGTAGTAAATGTGGCCACCAGAGTCTGATATAATTGCATATTCTGGGGCCTCAGTTCTAATGTGATCCTATAAAGCAAATTTGCAGTTTAATACTTGTTAGAGCTCTGGAAGTCCCATGTTCACTTCTTCTATTCTTCCTAAAATGTGTTATTGGAGTCTATTTCTTCACATACAAGTTGCTCCATCCTGGAAGTGCTGCTTGGTGCCGTTGTGTCTATTAGATGTCAAAGGAAGAAGGCTGGCTCTTAACAGAGCTGTCCATCTCCTCTCTCTCCCAGTTATCTTATTTCATGTTATTAAACTGTCTTATAGGGCCGTGGAGTCCTTCATGAATCAGCCCTCCGTATTGTAAAAGCTGTAGTTGCAGAGTGAAGGTAATCATGGCAATCAGCTCATTCATAGCAAGGAGATTTGAAGATTTTGGTTGTAGTGATGGAGACTTGCAGCAAGCTTAAACACCTGCAGCTTTCCTACATAGTGAGATCCATGGAAATAGAGAGCTCCAGTTCACTGTTTTCTATAATGAATACACACTGAGCAGAGCAGATGGGTTTCACATTGCTCCATGATGTTTTGCCCTTGCTATCTGGGTAGCTGCATTCCTCTCTCCAACTTTGACTCAGTGATAACTTAATTTATTAAAACAATGAAAATATCAACTAACAAGGGAGACTTGTCTCTGCTTGAGACTAAACCTTCACCAAGGTCAAAATCACACAATAATAACACATTTCGCAGATGCTGAGATTAATACAAAACCTAATTTATCGCCCAAGTTTTTCTTCAGGAATTCTTTCCCAGACACAACAGTATTATGGACTAAGCAGATAGTTCCACAGAAATTTAATATTGCCTAGCACTTTTCCATATAAACATTAGTGTGATCATTTAGAATTTCACTTTAAAAAAACAAAAAATCCAGAGGCAGATTTTCGTTGCTTATTTGTTGTCTTCCTTCAAGTTGTTGGTTTATTTGGGTTTTTTTTGTTGGGCTTTGGGTTTTTTTTTTGTTTGGTTGGTTTTTGTTGTTTTGTTGTTGTTTTTAACTGCTTTAAAAACAAAAGGAAATAAAAAGCTTAAATTTGGAAGAAATAATACTTCTAATTTCTCAAAGGGCATCTAAGGATCACAGTGCTATAAGATGTTGACAGTCGTCTGTTAGCACGTGAAAATAGAGTCTGTTATGAAGTCCAGTTAGGCATTTTTCAACTAAATATTTTTCAAACCTATTACTTTCTCTTACCAAAAAAAAAAAAAAAAGTTTAATTTTGCTTTTATCTGACACATTTTGTCAGCTAGATTCGTGCTGGAATTGCTGACCCAAGTCTGAGGGGCATCCTGCTCCTAAATAACTGGTACCTTGTTGCTATGCTGACATAGAGAAGGCCTGAGTCACTTGTGAAAGGTATTTACTCTTCTTTCCCTCAGGTGGTAGAACCACATCCCCATGCTTCTGAAATCTTCTTTATCTGTTACAGGAATATTTACTGGAAATCAGACTGAGGCATGACTTATTGTCAGATATTTGCCATTTTGTGGCACCGCAAGTTTTTAAAAAGTCTCATGACCCTACCTAGGGAAAATAGGAAGTATTGACAACTATGCATAACAGTAACTAAGAAATACAGATTCAGAAGTAAGAAGTCTGCACTCTACCTGTGGAAAAATGAAAAAAAAACAACACAACAACAAAACAAACCCCCAAATCATTCTTCTGCTAACACCGATACTATTAGATGTCTATGCAGAACGTAAGGTGTCATTTACTTTCCATTTCTTTCTTAACATTTAACACTGATTTTTTTTTTTCCTACTCTGATTTGAACTTATTAATGTTTACTCATTTATACCCTTTATTTTTTTGCCCACTGAAGTATTTTATACCAAGAGTTTTCTGGTCTCTACAATAAGTCATACTAAGAAACTTACCTCCTCTGGTATTAAGTAAAGGAAAAGGATTTGACAGGCTTAGATATGAAATGAATAGTGACTTTCCTCTGAAAATGTGTCAAATTAAAGCAGGTGGGGTGAGGAAAACAGCTACAATATGTCAACTTTTACAGGCTTTGATTTATTTTTAATGATGCAGTGCACTTTAGGAAGCCTGAAGATGTGCTTATTCACAGCCCAAGTCTCATGGTGAGCTGTATTGTTCAGGTACTTCTTCTAAGTTGGGTGCAAGATAGGATCATGACCTAGAACTCTTGTAAATAGCAATTACCTCTTTGGAAAGAGAATGATTAAAGTTTAGTTGAATGTCAGCAAACTATTCACTCCTCTCTTTTCCTCCCTTCTGTAACTTATTTATACTTCTTAACCACACATCCTCCCAAAGTTTTTCTATTGCCAGCTCTCTTCATTATTTATTTATTTGTTTATTTATGATGGGTCACATAGGATAATGTGAAATCATAAACTGTTAGTAAATTATCACATGGACTAATAATTTCAGGTTGAAATGGAAAAAAAAAAAATCTGAATAAAAGTATTTAAATACTTAATAAGAATCGTTTCAGGAAAAAAATAGGATCGAAAAATATGATGAATCCTTAAAACAGAGTTCAAAATGAGAACACAGGAACAGCCAGGAAAATCATGGATTTGTTTTAATAAAATGATCACAGCAAATCTTCTCAATCTCAATTTCATGAAAGAACTTGGTACTAGAAATGTAAATTACACCAGAACCTGGTTAAATGGCAGATAACATTTGATTACATCAAAAGGACAGAGTAAGAAAAATATTCTTTAGTATCACCACAAATAAAATGACTCAGTATTGATATTTTGACATTTTCAGTAATGACCTCAACATAGAAGTTAGAAGGCTGTAGTGAAATTTTTCAAAGACCCAAAGCTAGAAGCCTTAATATTAAGAACAAACTGTCACCTTGAAAATTTCATTTATGAATAAAATAAAATTGACCATGTCCAACTCAAGTCTATGTGCCTGAAGTCTGAAATAATATTTCTCTTTTAAAGTGGCAGATCAAAGGAGGACCCAGTGTACTCATTGACTTGTGATTGAGCAGTGATCAGAATATCGCCCTGAAAATATCTCCCTGGAACCAAGGTAAAGAGCTCCAGAGACAGAGATAGGATTCATTTAGAGTACAACTAAGCCTACTTAATTTATTTTTTTATTATTTATTATTATCTCTTTCTCTAAAGAGGTTTATTACTCCCCGAGTGTGACAAAATTAAATCAGGCAACTTCTGAAATTCCTATATCGTGTATCACACCTGATGAGGGAAAGCATCTTAACTGCATGCAAGTCCAATTCAGTGTGTCCAAATAAAGGTCTTTTATCCATCTCTCAGCTATGATTTTCAATAAGGAAGAAAATACATAATTTGAACAAGTGAGCTGTTTAACTCTGCTTCAACGTAAGCTACTATTTTCAATAATTGCAGCTTGGAGTGGAGCTAATACCAC
The DNA here is from genome assembly GCA_013396935.1 of Baryphthengus martii. Classification (NCBI taxonomy): domain Eukaryota; kingdom Metazoa; phylum Chordata; class Aves; order Coraciiformes; family Momotidae; genus Baryphthengus; species Baryphthengus martii. The sequence goes on along the minus strand of VWZK01015276.1, from coordinate 42,723 downwards.
AGCACATATTACTTGAATGTTCACTAAGGTCTGAAGGATAAAAGCTGAGTCAGTGAAAATCTATAGATAAAAAATCCCAACCCTTACTATCTCTATGGTTTTTATTTTCCCTGCAGAAAAAAAAGATTGATTTAAAATAATAAATAAACTCTATTTTTAGATTCCAATAAAAAGATGCTACTTACCAAAACAGTGAGTCAAATCACTGATAAATGAATCAGAAAATAATTGGTTTTTAAGTCTGGAGTTCTACTCCAGAGCAAGCTGGATATTGTAGAGTATATAGAAGAAACTTTATAATGGAAGTAAATTGCCTAAAACTGCTACGCCAGGCTAAACACTCACCTCTGCTGCCAAAGTAATTCTGCTACTTGCCACTCATGAAACACTGGGAATTGCAGGGCTGGTTTTCATTCCTGCTGGCAAGTTATATACTTTTCCTGTTACGAATGAATGGATGATACTGAAATCGCTATGAAAACATTCATTCTGGGTGACAGTGTTTTGGGGCTTATTTTCTTTTTCCTTTCTTTTTAACTTTAGTCACTGTTCTTTTAAAGTGAGCAGTGACTGGATGAGATGGATCTCTTGGTGAAGGGAGAAGACTTGTCCTTTGGTGAGCAGCAGAGCAGGCTGAAGAAACTTGGAGATGTGGCAAGGAGGAAATTCCACAGCATGGAGCTGTGAACTGACAGCTCAAGCAGGGGGACCAATAGACTACAGGATGAAGGAGGGAGCAGTCAGCCTCAGAGCTACTGGGAAGAGCTGTCTGAGGGACAACAGGACACACAGCACAGTTCAGTTCAGCTCAGAAAGTAACGCAGGTATGTGAAAGCAGAGGGAGCAGGTAATAAACCTTCTTTCTTTCTGGCAGACATGCTAACTTCAACTTTTCTGGTTTGTTGGGGTTTTTTTCCTTGATTTTTTGGATTTGTTTTTTGTTTGTTTGTTTTTTTTAAGTTAGAAGCATTCCAGTGTTCTTTAAGGAATATAGAATTAGGAAAAGGTCTAGACAGTTTCACCTCAGAGTTGTAGCTGACTCAAGATCCCATTCACTAGGTTTAATGACCTTTGATTAACATAATTTGCCTGGCAGCCAACTCTGCTCAGCATGAATATCACTCTTCACCGAAACATTAGTGAGCAATTAATATTGTCACTGCAGCCCAGATAACAAAAGTGCACAGAAGCATGATGCACTAAGGGACTTCACAGTAGGAGACTGAAGCCGTAGTGAGAATGATTAAAAAATTGCTTTGATGAACTATAAGAATGAATTAGTGCCAAACTGAACCAATGGTATAAAAGACGCAAGAAGCATGTAAGCGACTTCCTGGCTTCCACCAGTTCCCACGTGCAGGTTTGTATGTGGTGCAAACAAGGAGTGTGGTTCAAAAATAGAAGATGTGTTTATCCGATGTGGTGTCTGCAGGTTCCTGTGAATAAAGGTCGCTTCATATACAGAATCTACGATTATGTAAAAACAACTGTGATGCTGTACTGGGCCCCAGCTTAAATTCCTGCTTGGCCACAAACTTCCTTTGTGGTTTTTAGTAAGTGATATTAAGTCCATGTAATGAAAGATACCTGGATGCCTGCCTGCACTTGAATTCATTAGGATCTAGTCACTTAATTTTGCATTTCAACTTTTCTTCTTAAGTGCCTAGGTTTTGTGTCTTGTTTAATAGACAATTTGTAATTCTCTTGCTAGATTACTTGTGAATGTAACAGCCTGTTATCACATAAATATTCAAAAGCATCCATTCAAGCAAAATAACAAAGCATCATAGAAATTAGTAGTTTCTTTTCACTTTGTACAATCATTTGCCCGAAGATTAATTGTATAGACTGAATATAGAATTAGAAACAATTCAGTTAAGTTGCCTTTCACGGGGAGTTCACGGGAAGAAAAAAATATGCAAAATTATTCAGGCCTTTAAAACCAAATAAGCAGATTTGTAAATTTACCTGCGGATAATTTGAAAGCAGAATATTAACAAAATATTTGAAGCAAATCACCCTGCTGATTTTTTTGAATTTCCATCTTAAATTTAGTTTCAAAATAAAAAATGTTACCTTTTTTCTCCAAAATTGTCTTCACCTGGTGAATTTTGTTGTGCAGTTGTGTATCTATTTTTGACTAGTTCGTGCTGATTGTTTGGGTTTTTTTCCTTTGTATTCATGGTTCTGTAATAATTTTAAATTATCTTGAACTTATTCAAAGCAACTGATTTTCAACACTGAAAAGAAGATAAACTGAGGTCTTAGAACATTATTTATTGATTTATTTTAAGTGTAGCAGGTTTTAGCCAGCTTCTTGGCTTATATTATTAAGTCATTTCCTTCATACCACTTACATGACATAAGATGTCCCTTTCCAGCTTCAAAAAGTGTTATGATGGAACTGTGCCTATAGAAGTGAAAAGACTTTACAATTCCAGAGGTGACCAGGAGCCTGTTGTATTTAAACACTGAGTCTTCTCAGCTATTTTGGAAAGACAAAAGGAAGAGGGAAGGGTGAAAAAAGAGATATTGTCTTTCCCTTTGCATCTTCGTTCTTTAAACTGAAGGAGAAGCATGATTTTATTCCCCCCCCCCCCTCTGTTGTACCATAATCTTTCAGTGAACAGTTTATATTTTCTTGGTTTTCTGAATGAACTTCAAACTGCTTAGGCAAATGCACCAGCAACATGTGGTTTACAGGAAGCAAAAGCTTTTGAGATATAGTTTTTAAAAAGACCCAGCACTGTATTAAAAATTGCATTTTCTACTTTTACATAATAGTAGAGTATTTTAGAGCAAGAAATGTACTTTTAAAGTTCTAATTCTTTGGTTTTGAAATCTGTTAACGAGTGTGATTGTAACAAACTGAAGCATGACAGAGACATCTGGGGTAAATTATATTGTTAATGTTGGGCAATGAATCTCAGGCTAGAGAGACTGTATTGCTACCGTAATCAATAACATGTCATAGAAGTTTCTACATTTCAGAAGGATTCATTACTCTTCTTTCTGGTGACAGTATGGTAACGTCTCTTGCTGAAGGTACCTTTACATGTTTTCTTCTGTAACAGAAATATGATACTCGGTTGATAGCTGGTTTAATACCTGCACAATTAGGACTAAAAGCTGAATTTGACTATTACATTGACACTGATATTCAGTATGTAATAAAAATTAATCTGACCGAAGTCTCTGTCTTCTTGATCTTGCCCTCTTCTTTCAAACGCCTTCAATCTTATCCCTACTTTCTTCTGTACCTGACTGTTATTTTAAATTTTTATTAATCTCTATAGTTCCCTTGCAATTATTGCTTGACATTCTTTATGAAGCAGCTCATGTTACGTTGATTTAATTCCTAAGTTGAAGAACAATGAATAGCCCTAAAAACTGTACCTAGAATTTTATCACCTTCTTGAAAGCCACTGAGGCAGTGTCAGCTAAAAAGTGATATTACTATTTCACATGCAGTATTAAGAAGCTTTAAGATTTCTTGTGCAGATATTCTCCTAATCATCATGACCAAGATGAGTAGTATTGCTAATTGTGCAGATGCATCATTTTGCTTTTAATTTGTAAAAAAAAATTAATAGGCAAACATTTTTTTTTTTTCATTATTAACCTGTGCACATTATTCAGATAATTATTATCTCTTAAATATTCCTGACATAGTCACTGTGGGTTTTTTATAAACTTTTGGTTTCATTTTTTACTCTTACTTCCAAATTCTGCAGAGCCAACTTTGGTTTATTCTGTGTCGGTCTGTGATGTATTGTTGGATACGGTACTTTGTTTTGCAGACCAGCAATCCATGTATCTGTAGCACAGGTTATTTACAGACACTGACCAACAAGTCTCAGAAATATTGGTGCTTTATTCAGCCAGCAGTGTGTAACACTGAACACATATCGTAAGCAGTAACTGAAGTGTTGACATCAGTCCTTCAATTTGTCATCGTTTGTCCGTTGTCACTTTGAGCTCTTGGGATGAGTGAAGTAATAAATGAGTTGTCTCTTCTCAAGCTGATTTTGTTCCTTAGGGAAGAATTTGTCCTTTAGCCTCATTTAAAACATCTTGATCTGGTGCCACGCTAAGGTTTAAGTACCCGGGTTTGCTCTTGGCAGATTCTTTTTGCTCTTTTGTTCAAAGGCTAATCCAGATCTGTATAAATTTTGTCTGATGTGTCTACGTTGTATTTTTCACTGAATCCCCAATAAGTGTCCCATAGAAGTTTTCTTAGGCACTTTATTCTGCATGAAAGGCCATCTCACTGAAACAGTTTTTGAAAGTTATTTATTTTTCTTTTTTACTTAAAAGGTTGGACCAGATGATTCTTGAAGTTCCTTCCAACCTGGCATTCTAGGATTCTATGATGTAAAGTTAATTTATTGGATCTTGGAATAATGTGGCAGTTTCGTAGGAAAACAACCTGTTGCTGATCATTAGTGAAAGGAGTCTCCGTTGTAAGAGTCCTTGTAGCAGCAACATCTTCAGCTGAATCAGGTGAGACTCCCCAAACTGTTCTTCTGTTCAGTTCTTATGTTCCAGCTGCCCACAGTCATATGTGACCACCCCAGTAACACATGGTATTTATTGCTACTGTCTTAACCACTCAGAAGAACTGATGCCTGTTACCATTTCTACAGGAACAGTTTCTCTTTACTACGTGCAAATATTTATGCATAGTGTGACCATTTCTGCAGCAGGAACCACCCAGGGGAGACTTTGGACACTGCATCCAGGAAGTCAGTCAACGTATTTAAGCATACAAATCAGATGAGACAGAGCAGGAGCTGCCTTGGGGAATTTCAGGAACTATAAAAAACTTTTATCTGGAGGGATCCTGTAATAATCAGTCAAATACTTGATACTGAAGGTTTAATCAATCACCTTGTTTGCAGTAGATCTCAAACCTGGCCCTTATTTCATCTGTGCTTTCCCAAATTGCTCAAGGACTTAGTGACTTAAGTGCTCTCACTGGTTGTGTGCCAAGTAGCCCAGCCCTGGTACCCAGCTACAAAGTTGTAACTGAAGAGCAAATGTGGTTGACATACTTAGGATTTAAGCCTGATAGTTGTTACCACACTTACTATATTAAGATATAAGAAGGGTTGGGATATTGAGGATACAGTGCTACAGGGAAGCGGATTGTTTTGCCCTCTCTGCTGCTGCTTTGTTCCCAGTGATGTTAAAGATGCTGCAGATTCTGAAGTGAGGTAAGGGGGTGTGCCTGTCCGCTTCTCTCTTTTCTAATATCAGAAATGGTGCCACAGTTTCTCCACCACATATCTGCATGCTTGGCTAAATGAATTCTTAACAGTTTGTATGTTATGGTACAATGAATGTAAGAAAGAAAACTTTCTATAGCTGCTCATTTAAGCACTTTGGAAGAACCGATATTCTTTCAACTAATTCCAAATAGGTACCATATCACTGATCAAAATCTCCACTTTTTCTTCTGAAAAACAGGTAGTGATTATCTTCTTCCAAAAAGCTAACTAAACAGAAAGTCTACAGCATAAATAATGATGGTTTGAGTTTGAGATCACAAACTTTCCCCGTATTTCTGATGTTACATCTCTTTAGCTGTATGACTGTCTAGTCTAGCTTTTGATTATTATAGTTTCATAGAAATACTCATTTGGGTGTATTTAACTTTTTAATCTTTTTTTTTTGACTTTTTTTTTTTTTCAAATCATGTATTCCGTGGAAGTAAATACATATTAATCTTCCCAAAAGTAGACTTGCTCAACTATTCTAAAATTTGTATAGTGATTAATTTAAAGCTTCTAATTTTAATTAGATTTTATTTCAGTTAAATGCTCTATAATTTAATCTAATTCCCTTATATATTTAACAGCCACTTAACTCAAAAAAACCTCGCCCAACTGTAACTGGATCTGCATCTTTAAAAACGTATTTATGTTCCAACAACTATTTTCCATATTCCTTTCATGCAATATGTGCATTCCACTTTTGATAGTTTTTAGATGTTCAGCACTAAACATATGTTTGAAGAAAAGTTGCACAAGACTATAAGGGGAAGAAGTTCATTCTACAGTTTTGTAAATCCTTGCATATTCTTTTTCTTTTTGATCTACACCATCACACCAAGAGCACAGATTGCACTTTCAGGTTCTTCATATAGTGCAATGGTAAAGATAATTTCTGCTGCTTCGTTTGCATTTTTAAAATTTTGCTTTCCTGCTCTTTTAAAGTGAAATGTAGGTCAAGAACTTGTAGCAGAATTCTGTCTTGAGAAGGTTCTGTCTTTTCCCAAACACATTTTGGTATTATTTTTACTGCTTTATCACTAAGTCCACTGCTCAATTCAATTATATAAAAAATAATCTCTATCCGCTGCTTTTGTTGTTTTTCTGTTCTAACCTCTTAAACTGTTACTGTGAAAGGTCATGTTGGTTCACTCATATTACATGTAACAACTGGAAAATCTTAGGGTATGTAGAACCTAGATAGTCAGTGACAAGACTTTGATTGAGACTTACAGAACAAAGTATTGGTCATGACTGCTGTATCCCAGGGTGCCCAAAATATTCACATGCAAGTGATTTCAGTTCTGGTGGTTTTTAGGTTTGTTTTCCCTGTTTGCAATTTTCAGAGCAATCACAATGGTTCTACTATTTACATTACACAATCTTAATTTTTATATATATACCTTGGGAAGCCTCTTTAATTATTCTAGACCAAGCTTGGTTACTTGTGTGGAGAGCATTTACTACTGCAGGTAGTTTTTCTGACTCAGGAAAAGATGGCATCAATAAATAAGGAAAATAAAGGCATACAGTCCTTTAGCCCTTGTTGCATAGATGAGCATTTAATTTAATTTAATTTTATTTTATTTAATTTTTTAATTTAATTTTTTTTTTATTTTATTTTATTCATAGATCATCCAGGATATTTGATGAAATAGTTTTGCTCTGGTCCTGGTCTCTGGAGGTAAGTTATGAAATACTAAACCAACTTTTTCAGAATGGATTTAGGGGATAGTGGGTGTTCTTGCTTTCCCATTCCCATGGTGACCATGTACGGTGCACAACAGAGGGGAAGTTCTGGCACACTGTGGATTTCAGAGACTTTCTGTCAGAGTATCTCTTATCAGCCCATTCCCCAGGACTGTACTAATATTAGTTCAAAGAAACTAGCTTTATCTTCTTGACTTAGTGGGATGATAGGAAAATGTTTGAAAAGAAGAAAGTGGTGATACAACAAAGGCAAACTGTCAGTGAGAGAGAGTCTATGAAAACAATGAGCTCTCCAAACTTAAATACAATAAACTAAATGCTCTTTTTGTGAAAATACTTACTTCTAGTCACACAGCTTCCATGTTGGTTTTTTTACAGGTGAGTCAGGGAAAGTAGTCTATGCATAATTCATGAAGGAGAATATCCATGTTCATTTTTGTGTCTGACTCAAGGGGTTTTGTGGCCCTCAGGACACGAAGGTACCAAATGTCATGAACTGTGCAAGCTGATAATCAAAAGAAGACTGACAAATCAGCAAGTTGAGTGAGATGGTAAATAGCTCCCTTCTGTTTCTCTAAGCATGCCCAAACTCTTGAGATGTCAGGGGAGATGATGTAACCAAAGGTGAATGCACTTTAAATCCATGCCATTTATAGACTTTTTTCACCATAACAATTATTTTTTCAAAATTTTAAACAGTATCAGAAAGAAATTATTTTTTACCAAGCAAAACTCCCTGATATTATCACTCACTTTAAAAATGTTTGGAACTCCATTAAAGATGATCTTTTTTTGAAAAAAAAAAAAAATAAAATAAAATAAAATTTAAAAAAACCTAACATATTGTTGTGGCCAGATCCTTCCAGGATAACACTGAAAGCTCATTTTTTTTCTGCAACCAGCAGATACCTTTAACTTCCTTTCATAGAAAGGAAGCAATCTGAATTTCAGACACCTTAGCAGAATAACAATACATGTCCCCATTTGGCTCACAGGCACACAAATTCATCCCTGATCAATTAGGTCAGTGCAAAGGAAACTGAGAAAGGAGGTTCTATGAGGGATAGCAAAATCTGACATGGCCTTTTTTATCTTAAGAGCTGTGAAGTGGAGCAGAGCAAATCTTTGCGTCAGGTTTTCCCTCAGTAGAGCAGGAGGCGTGGGATGCTTTGAGGACCTCAGTGTAGATGAAAAGTGATGAATTCAGGTAATCGAAGCCAAGTTAACAGCAAAGAGATAGATGAACTAGTGCTGGGGAGTAATTGAAAATCCAAGAGCTTCTCTGTTGCGTATGTTTTTCCCTGCTTTAGCATGATCTTTCAGAATTGCCACGCTGATTACTGTTCCCTCTCACTGTCTCTGGAGATAAGTTTACTTCTGGCATATCTTTACAGGAAAATAATTTCCTCTGGTGCAATAGATGGAGCTCAACTTTGATATCCCATTAGAATGAGATTCTGAAAGGGGGAGGGGTTTTCCTTTTTCTCCTCTGCTGTTAGAATTCCTTTCTTTCCCCAAAGAATATGTCCAGGACATGAAAAAAAAAAGAACGAATTCATAGAATATATACTATGGAGTTGAAATACCTTTTGATTGTTATACAAGCTTTTAATTTCTGAAATAAGAGAATAGTTTCATCAATATGTGTTTCCATTATTTTAATAAAAATATTTTGATACTTTCAGTTTATTCTGGTTCTTACTAAATTTATGTACATTTTTTATTTATTCACAAACATATACCACCTGGCTCTTATCCAAGTGCAGGTAGATGGAAAAGATTCTTGAATTTTTAGCTTTTGTTTTATTTACAGTTTGAATGTAGCATTGGCTATATTCTAAAGCAGCTTCTTCTTTTCTGTTGCTTCCATGTTTTGACCAATGTAAAAATCTTGGGCATCAACCTGTAATTAAATTCTGAATGTGCCATGAAATCAAGAATAGCATAAAATTATTCATTTTGTCATTTGACTAACATTTGAATGTGCAGGTAAATTCTAGTGCTTGTGCAGCTGTTGAGACAATTCCATTTTACAGCTGGAAAAGTCAGGAAAGGTAATGACTTGCCAAAATAATTGTATCAGAGGATAGATACCAGTCTCAAGCTTTAGATGGTGAGGTATAATGAATTATTTAATTAAACTGTGCAGCAAGAGTATTCATACTCCGAAAAACAATGCTGTAATTTTGAGTCCTTTCTATATTTTTAAATACTCAACACAAAGATGCTATTCCTCCAATGGAAGGATACAACATCTTCATTCACAATGTACAAAGTGTTATAAAGACTTAATAGGAACCTAGGATTGTAAGCCCTGCGTTTCGTCAAATAATTGCTTTATTATTGGTACACTATATTTTCCTTAGACTTCATGGAGCTGAAAAACAATAACTGTAACAAAGCTTAGGTTGACAGCTATATACTGGATATTATTGCTACTACTGTTTATACTTCAAGGAATAAGCTTTATGTGTTCAAAGCTACTGTAATGTACTTCAGGGAATGAACTTCGTGTGGTCAAATCTACCATAATACTACACCTGTCTGGAGACATGCACTTCAACTCTCTGGAGGGTCCCTTTAATTTCTGTTAACAGGATATGTTCAAATACTCCATGTCATGCAATATTATAATGTTGTATTTTCATAATGATGACATTTTTGCAGTTATTACTTGTCAGTTGACTCTTCTGTCTTTACTAACTGAGGACGTTTGGCTACCACTGTTAATTTTCAGTAGATTGTGATCACTAGAGAAAGAAACAAATACATTTTTAGACAACCTGTTGATTTGTGCTTGTGTGAAATTCTAGGAAGTAGATAGAAATACAGTAAGTCTTTGAATGCTATTGCTGATTGAGTCATATAATGAGAAATTTAACATCGAAGAAACTACTGTTAGTAAAACTGAAGTATCATAGTAAGTACATGAACTTACTAGGAAATGTTATTTTAACACAATGTACCAAATTTTGGTGGAACCCTAAACTTGAGGCATAGGAAGGAGAAGATAAAAACTCCTTCATTAAGCAAAAAGTTAATTTTTATGTGAAGTGGTCTTGAACATTGAAAACTTTAAAAAGCTAAGGATCAATCACAGTATTTCATTGCACAGTGCAGTTATAGCAAAGCTGCTCAGATGAGCCACTTGCAACCTGGGTTTGCATACGCTAGTTATCTTTCTTTATGTGTGTCTCAAAAATATGACTGAATTCAAACAGCAGACATGAAACGTGTCCGTATGTATGTATGATGCTATCAGCCATCTGACATAGTAGCATTGAACAACTGCAGAGTTTTCAAAGCAAGCAGAAAGACATTCCTTTAATCACAGTTTAATCTCATGAGAATAACTTTCTCATTATTGTAACAACAGCAGTCTTTTAGTTGCACACTTTGGTGATTCTCAGAATAGAAAACAATTCATGGCCAAGCTGGAGGTGAGCAACATGAAACCCATAAGGAGTTTATGCAACACTATTTGAAAAATTGTGTGTCTAGCTATTTCTACTCTGCCAGTTATATTGCTATCTAGATGATACTAATCAGTGCAGTAATCAGAATTAATTATCCCAAGTACTGCCAAGTTAGGAAATTTTTGGTGTTATTGCAAAGAAAGATGAAACATGAAAATAAATTTGAAAAGAAAAAGGTCTTCAGAACATAACAGGGATATTTTTTGGCTTTTTTTCTTCCTCTAGCTCCTTTTCTACTTCTCACATGTACAAGTCACTAATTAGTGTATCTCATTAATAGGAGATTCATGCTCAGTAAATCTTTTTACATTGTATAGGGACTTGAGAAACATCCATATCAGAGAAAAGATTGCCTGTTCTGCCAAAAGATGTTAATATAGTCTATCTTCACGATATAAAGTCCTATTCATAGGTAACAAAAGTGACTTCGACTTGTAAAACTGAAACTATATGTATCTTTAAGAAATGTGAAGAAAAAAACATAAACATGATAAATCTTTAGGCAAAGCTACCTTCAAAATCTTGTGAAATAGGAAGCTAGGTGGCCTATAACAAAATTGTGGCTCTGCTGCTCCATATGGAGATTGAATTTAATTAAAATCTCTAGGTGCTCTTGTATTCTTCGACAACAAGGTGCTGGCCCCGGCACACAGTGCTTTCCCCTGTGTTTTGTTATTGTTTAGGGAGTAGCTGATAATTTTACAAGTAGCTGGTTAAAGATAAAAATAATAGAAAGGGCAACCCTGAAAACTGGCTGCAACTTCCTACTTGGAAACTGACTTAGCTAGGCAATTGCTCCGTTAAAAGCTTTTGGTGTGTAGCACCTGTAAATGTGAGGTGAGATGAAATTTAACAAGGAGTGTGAATTGAGTCAGATGTCATAACTAACATCAGTAAAAAACAAACAAAACCACAAACTAAACAAACAAAAGAACAAAACAAGCAAAAGAACAAAACAAACAAAAGAACAACTAATTTCCTTTTCTTCAGTTTGTTCTTCATTCTCGCCATTCTGTAAAGAATTTCTGATGCTAGGGCAAGCAAGCTCAACCTATATTATTCTTTTCAAACTGAAAATCACCTTTAATTAAGTTCTTTTCTCGTTATATCTTCTCTGTAGTATTTTGATTATGACCAGAAATCTGTTTCAAATATCTCCTCCATTTTTTACGTTGGAAGAGTGAGACTCAGAGTGTTATTATTCCAAGGATATGAAAACTTCCATTGTGGAGATTGTTCATACGTCTCGGCTTTAATGTGAGAATTTAGGCCACTGTTCCTCACAGCCCCATGACACTGATGCTAACGCTGATTCATGCTGGTGCCACTCTGGTCTTCACATCAGTTTTTCAAGAGGCCCTGAACTGCTGATACAGAGTTTTTCCCCACTCTGAAGCTAAGAAGTCACCTGATGATTGCAGCGACTTAGGACCAACTTTTTCAAAACAAGCCAGCATAGAAAGGATGTGGGATGGAATGAAAAAGGCAAATTTGTAAAAATGTCTCCTTTGACAGCATTTGTGTCTCAGTCTCTCTGGTTTCTAGTCCAGGGTTCTTTGCTTACGCCTACTGTGGAAGATGAGGTCTGGCATCAGGGAACAGATGCACTGCGTTGACCTCTGTTCCCAAGCCTTTCAGGCAACACTCATGCCTGGGAAATGTGCCAGCATGCTACAGCTGCTTCCCAATGCTCGGAAGCCGAGGTCAGCATCTGCAGAGGACGGGAGGATGGTGAAAGCAATAGTTATCTCTTTAAAGGGAATATTATGCAAGATCTATAAGAGGCATTATGTGCCTAGAGCTTAGTCAAGATCCAGGCAAAATTTCACTGTAAATGCCCTCAACTGTTAGCTATCTCCACTAGGGTTGTACTTCTTAAAATCAAAAACCCAACCCAAACCTAACCAAAACAAGAAACCCCAAATCTTCTCATTTAAAACCCAAGGGAAATGATGAACAGAAGGCAGTGTACAACACTGTCAGGAACTCTTTTGTCAGAGATGAAGCTGTTCTTCCATTTGATTGCTGATCGTCATCCAGGACAAGGGTGCTTGGAATGATAGAAACCAAAGTCCAGGTACCCTATTTTGACCCTAGTAGTTTGAAAATCAAACCAAAGTAATTTATAAATTCTTTTTAGGATCCTCCTTTATTCTTTACAATGCTAATATAATAGACATTTTGGAGAATTTTAATTCATCGTTCTCCTTTTTTTCTTAGTGCTGAGATAGCTTTCCTTTTTCTTTCCTTTTTTTTTTTTCTAGCTGCATTTATGTATTAAAAAAGTTGTTGCTTGGCCAATATTCCTCAAACTGATGTCTAAAGCAAGAATATAAAAGACAAACAGCCACAAAAGAGACGTAATGTGCCACAGTCATATACGTTTTAAATCTGGGAAAGGCAGTCTTTTGTTCTCATTCCTAGTCCAGGATTTTGTTGCCTTACTTCTCTAAGTGTTTCTTCATGCAGCATAATTATTGTTCGGAAGGTTTTTTTTCCTGTTCTCCATTTTATTCTGAAACAGCAATTATCACTTCACAGGGATGGTGGATGTGGGGAAGGATGGTGAGAAATGCACAATTCATTCTCAGGAATAATTCTCACCTACTGTAAACTACACTAGCAGTTTCTATCAACTATTACAAAATTAAAAGTGACAGTTCTAGCTCAATGGTTTATATTTTGTGAATTTTATACCTTTGCACTCTAATAATGCTCCTCTTGCTACATTTTACAAGTTTACTTTAATTTTATAGCATTTCACTTCCCTTAACTTCAGTTAATAAGGCAAGCAGTTTCTTAGGGGTTGTTTTTGCCTCCACGTAAATTTGGTTTTATGTAATCTGAGAATTTTAAAGTTTTAGAATAAATTTTAAAAGTTAGAAGTGATATGATCTGTGGTCTGGAATATGTGCTCAGAACTTTTCAGAAAAAGTCTTCTGGGTTAATGCATGGAGGAATGGCTCTGCTGCTGTGCAAATGAACTCTAAGGCACACTGCACTGCAATAAACTATTGAGCTAATTGAAGGATCAAATCCAAAATTAATTCTTCTTATTTTGTTAAGTTTATTATCGTAATCTCTTTCCCAGTTGTATTTTAATCAGCTCTCTGTTATAAATTTATGTTGCACTGAGTACATAGGCAAATCCTATGCTAGGGTAATGGTTCTGTCTTAAGCTTTTGAATAAGAAGCTACTTACTCAACATCAGTATCAATTTTATAGTTGTATTAATCTATAGGTAGAGACAAGCCAGATAAACTTCTATAGCAAGCACAGATATTTTTGCTAATGCATGTCAAATTTCCCATGTGTTACGTTGGTGATTTTGAAGAAACTGCTATTACACTGGTCAAGCCAGAGTAGGATGATTGTAAGCCTACACTGCATTTTTGGGGAAAAGGGTAATGGTTTATTTTGGAATTGCAACTATCCACTTTACCTTTAAGTGAATTTGTGAATTTATGTTATCACCTGATGATACTTTTTACAAAATTCGCTATCATGGCTGTAGAACCAGGAGAATTGTTGTAGTTTTTTTTCCTGCAAATTAACTCAAGGTGACAGACAAGTGTCCCAGGTGTTTTCCCATTCGGCCTACAGCCACCAAGGAACAACGCAAGTGTGTAACCACGCACAGACGAGCTAGATTTCCCTTGAAAGGGTGTCCAAGGCAACATCCTAGCTATGAAAAACCCTACATATGCATGGATTTCTTTCCTTCCTATAATAATCTTTTAATCATCACTATGAATCCTTATAAGGAAGCTTTGTATTGTAGGGTTAAGAATCAGCAGAAAGCATTCATTAGGAGGCTATACCACTGCAGGGGTTCCAAAATAAGTTTGGTTCTATTTTGCTTTTAAGTCTAAGTTATTTAATATGTACTCTTTGTTCAATACTTTTCAGTGCCTTAACTTCTCTAGACTTCTGTATTTCTCCCTGCACTTAATTACCAATGCTTGAGTTTGTTAGAGAAGAAACCTGTCTCCATGTAAATAATGTACCAGAACATTCAAGAGCCAAATTTTCTATGCCGCATCTTAAATAATCATTGAAATGGGGTAGTGCTTTATGTAGCTGGCTGAATAGTTTTCATTTTTAGCTATCATTTTATTGATTTCTATCTTTAACAGTAATGAAGAAAGCTGTAACTTAATGTGTTGTAGCAATTTTGGTTTAAAAAACGAAGCAGAAGCAGTTAGAAATAAAGTGGTAATTCAATGCAGATAGTTTATGCATATTAAAATCATTTCAATATGATCAGAAATTTCAGCTTTATTATAAAAAATAATACAACTGCTTACCCCACAAGCATTTTCTTTTAATTATTCATACATCCTCTCTCTTTGCTCTTTTCTATTTGTGTGGGAAGTTGGGCACTTGTTGGATTTTCTTAGAATAGCTTTCTGGATTCCTGTAGTATATATTATGCATTAGCTGAAAATGTAGCTTCTGTGGCTAGTCATGGTCTCTTAAGAATAAATTCAACTACCCTTAAGACTCAAGCAATCTGGATACAAAGTCTCAAATGTTTGGGCTGCTTTGTTTTTGGTTAGGCCCATCTGTAGTACGAAATTCTGAATACTGAAGTCATTTGGCGTTTGAGATAGTAAAGTCTGGCTTGTATCAGTTGTATCGTTGCGTTACGCCGAATTGCCATCTCTCAGATGGGGAGAAGCTCCTCTTAATATTCTGTCCAGTTCAACTGAAAGGATAGCCTGTATACTTCAGGTGTTCCTCAGTTTCTTTACTGTGATAAATCGCCTGTTGTTACCTAAACACACAAGTGAAATCACTTTCACCTCCTGTGTGTGTGCCATGTCAGCCGACAGTATTTTTTAAGGATTTAAACTGATACTCAGTTTTGTTCCCCATGAAGTCTTATTAGTATATCTTTTTTTCTTTATATTTTTTTTTTTCCCCTCAATAAAACTCTGTCTGTGTATGTGCAGCTGTAAATCTAAACTCTTCCCTAACATGCAGAAATGGAAAGTAGCACGGACTTCCCAAGGCTGGTTCCACAGTCAGAAGCATTAATGCATTAGATGTTTATTACACAAAGATCCGTAAAACACATTTATCCATTTAGCCCAGGCATCAAGACCTGCAAAACACACTTAGTATTTCATTACAGGATTAAGACATAGTTCAAAAGAAGGAAAATAATCAACTATAATAAGCCACAGGAAAAGAAGAGGTCAGGGTCATTTCACTGATAAAGAAGTTTACTTGTTGTGATGTTAGGAAGAAATAATGGGTTTTGTAGTAGATTAAGGCAAACTAAGAAATCTAATCCAATGAGGATTTTTGAAAATTATTATTTTTTACAGGACAGCACTCATGATCGCTTGAATCCTGAATGAGTGAGCAATATGCACCAGCTAAGGACTGAGGAGGAAAAGCTGCAATACTGGGAGTTTCCTGTGGAATATCTTGTCCATAACTGAGGCAAGTCTCTATTCCTTCAGAGAAAAGAAACCTCCACCTGAAAAGTCAAATTATGTTTGAAGGAAAAGTGGTTGTATAGGGTGTGAAAATTTCATTCTAGTCCATGTAAACAACAAAAAAACAACTCTGAAGCCTGTGGTTAGTGCAGTATAAATATGGCACGGTAACCTAAAATCAACAAAAAGAGAAAAAGTTTCAATTTTACAACAGTGTGGGGATAATAAAGAATCAGAGACACTACAGAGCAGACTTTGATTCTAAGGTAAGGACTAAGAAATCCGTAACTCTCATTCCAGGCTTAATCTTTCACTTTGCCATGATATTTATATTTATTAAAGGGAAAAAACCAATAAAAATCAATGCTGCTAGCAGCGTAGAGATGGTTGTATATCTACACCTTCCTGACTGAGCAGGAAGGTAGTTTTGATTACAAAAGGAGAGCGAGGAAGGCGTAGGAAAATTGTTTTGACTGAGATCTTCGAATGCTTTGGAACTAAATATAGATCAGGCTATAAAATTTATTATATTTTCTACAAGTCATCCAGCACAGAAAAATAATAATGTTTGAATACATGTGTATATATATATATGCCTGTGAATGTGTGGGGCTAAATAATTTTTCATGCAGCATAGTAAAAAAGGGATAAATATCAGAAAAGTTAGTAGTTACGACTTGATCTTTCATGTGTAAAAATGTGATTATATAATAACTTTATATTCCAAGAACTTTTATTTTAGGAAGGCAACTTAATTTCTGCCTTGAGCATTTCATTATTTCATAATTGTTTTTGCCTATCTAGTAATTGCGATATTAGAACAAAACCTCATTTGGGGAGCAGATTATTATTTTTCTTCTTAAAACCAGATTACTCTGTTTCAACTCCTTAAATATTTCAGTAAATTTTATGGAGCTGTAAATATATATCCTATATGTCACTTTCTATTTTAAGCTCTATTTGAGTACAAGCAGGGCTTTGGTGATTGGTACAAGAAACAGGATCAAGCCAGTTTATTTTTCAAATGTTATTTTCTTGAAATGTTGGCAATTAGAGCTGTAAACTCCTTGTTTTGTCTGGCTAGCCATTCTTGTCTTTATTTCACTCTAGATGTGTGCCAAAGTCTCTTTAGAATACTATGAAATGGTTCCAGCTCCAGGGAAGATCCTAGGACTTTGCAAAGTGTCCTGCAATGTCAGGGGATCAAGCTGCTGTGGGGCCTGAAAATCCTCACAAACTCACTTTTAATTTCCCAGTTTTATGTGTGCTTCTTTTGAGGTTTTCTGATATTAGAAGAGGAGGTCTTTTTCTGTTTATTGAAGGGGAGGGAGAGAGAAGGATGAAAAGGAGCAAAGACCATTCTTTATTATTTTCTGCATGGAAAAACACAAGCTTTTAATGAATATAGCATATTTGATTTCGAAGTTGCAGAAAATTTTGGAGTTGTGGTTTTTTGTTTGTTTTTTTTTTCAAACACCTGAATGTATTCTGAAGATCCTTAAATAGCTCAGTGTATATGTGTATGTGTATATCTATATCTATTATTCAATCAGAAATTGCTGAGGGAAAATAATCCGAGGCCTGAACAGTTCTAATGTTGAGCTTCATTGAAACACTCAGTCATGGGTTGTAATAGTGTCAGTAGGTAAGAAGGTTTTCTCTGCAGAAGCTTTGTGCTTTTCCTTTCTTTATAAGCTGGTAGCCTTCTGTGGATTCATCATAGCTCTGTTGAAGCCATATGATCAGTGCTTGACAAGTTAATAGATTGCATTAGCTTTCATAAGGATTATTACAGTACTGGTGGGAGCCTGCCGAGGTACATCTCCATCTCCTTCAGCTGCATGTAGTCTTTGTCTGCCATTTTAGCACTAAGACATATGTTATGATTCTTGAGCATCTGGAAAAAATATTTTCTATTTTAAAATATTTTCAGAAAAAAGAGTTGTTGAACTCAATTGACTATTCACTGAGTCCTGTATGGTTGTGCCTGTACCTTACCCCGTAATGACTAAGCAAAACGTTAGGGTGTCATTACCAAATCCATATCAATCTATTTACTAAATTTTTCAACCAACTTTTACATGTCGACTGCTGTTGATTCATCACAGCAATATATTAATTGGTGTCCTTAAAGCAAAAAAAACCAAAAACAAACAAAAGTGACAAGAGCTGTCATGTATTAACGGCAAGCAATGTGATAAACAGGTCACTGGGTGCTTTTATATGACCAGTGCATTCACAACACAAGTTAACTTGGCAACATTGACTGCATAATTTAATCTTGTCATTCTATGAAGTAGTTTCCAAAATAATAAATTGCTGCAGCTTAGTAAGTTATTGAGCATTCTTCTTAGGACATCTGTGGGTTTAAAACAGTCTCTTACTTCCCCATCCCTCAACAGTGACAGACACTTCTATGTTCCTTAAAGCCTGCCACTCTGTGTAACATGGGCATGTTTTCACCTCACTGATTGTACAGTGGAGGCTTTTGGTGTAATCCTACCTTTCAAAATCCATAAGCATATAGAAAAAAAAATAAAAATCCGTTATAGAGTCTATTAACACCATGTTACTCAACTGCTGTTAACGGCTTTTTGTGACATTTCTTAAATACTAGTAAGTAGCCTCACCTCGTCTGTCGACAGAAAGACTTGGTGTTGTGTAATAATGACACTGTGGAAACTGTTAGAGGAAAATTGCAGTGGCAGCTCACCTGTGTGTAGGAACAAGGCTGCATTCTTAACAGGCAAGGATTTTCCAATGCATGCTTGAAGCTTTTGCGCTTTGCTTAGTAACAGCCTCCACCAGGTCAGTGTTTGGAGGTGTATGTGCCCAAACTCCCCTGCTCTTGTTTAAAAGAGTATCTAGGACAAAGTAACAACAGTCAGCGACAAGCCATGGGCTAACTTTTTTTCTCATGCCTTCTGAAAGCCTCCTCCTGGTTTGAAAAAGGGGGCAAAGATGATAAACGTTAGATTCATTATTTTGGTAATTCAGAAATCCTGTTGTATTCTTTCCTTATTGTTTGAGGAAAAGATTGCAACATTTCAGTCAGCATGCGGGATGGGAAGCACAGTGAAGCAGAGATTTTCACTAAGAGGTCTTCAGCCCCTCACGTCCTCCCACCCTCTTCTGCGGGTGATGGCAGTGATGGATGTAAGCCTAGGCCTTGTGGGCAAAAGCATCCTACGTGCATCATTATGACAACTGAGACAGTGCAGCTTTTTTTTTTTTTTTTTTTGGAAGGAGCTTAAAAGAGCTGCCACATTACATTGACTCCAATGTGACACAGCTCATTTTGGCTGGAGAAACTGAAGTCTTCTTTCTTCCCTCTCTGCCACTGACCTATCTTACCCCCAAATGTCAAAGGGTTCAGAGCATTCTAGTGAGATGTTATGGTAGTCATTTGTTTTACTTGAAGATATCATAGTAGTTCAGCGTGCTTCATATTATGGCTTTGGAGAAATGATAAGAGAATATGTTAATCAGAACAATCAAACTGCCTGTTGGCAGGTTTCCAAGTAAGGTAAATAGGTCAATCCTGTTTTCTAGCTATTTAACTTATTTTTAAAATTTTCCTGGAAGCAGGAAAACTGCTGCTTAACAAAGGAAACAAGTGGAGAGCTGATTTTTTAATTGTTATTTTATTTTTCTTCTCTTCTCTCAATAAGGAAATGACTGCTAGAAAACAGAGTGACTAAAAGTGACAGTTTTTATTTTCTCGTTTGAACAGTCCTTTCTAGATTCTTTATGGACTACCAGAGATTGCTGGACAGAGATCTTCTGGTTATTCAAACTTAAAACTGTGTTAGTAACAGATGATTATGAGGAACTAAGGGGCTATCTAACGAAATCTGTGCAGTGAATGTTGACTGCAAGAAAATGTTAACTGCCAAGACTTGGATTTGACTAGACTGGCCTAGGGTCACTGTCAGTAGGAACTGTAATAAGCAAGTTGGCTCCGGCAGAAGGCAGAAAAATATGGATTTATATTTATGTTTGTCCAGCATCAGCCATTAAGAGAAAGAAACGAACCTTACACTCTAAAAACAAGGAGACCCTTCACCACACATTGAAATGGATACCAAATTGAGTCTACAGAGCTTATTATTTGTTTAGTACTAAAAGTGTTCATGGTATATTGCGGGCGTGTAAGAAGACGAGGTCCTTGCCCTAAGGAGCTTGCAATCTAAGTTAGATAGCAACGGATAATAAATATAGATCCTGATAGTGAATGAGCTAAAAGGAAGGACAGGGTGCCAGATAAGAAAAGGGGATAGTGCCCTCAGGAGAACATTATTTTTATAGAGGAAATTTTTTGGCTGGGGTGGCATGTGTGCATGTGTGCGTCTTTCACATATTTTTTTGCCAGTTAATTAGCTGATTTTGTTTACCTTTTCATTTTTGGCATTTTAAAAGATCCAGATCTGAGTATCAAATAAATCATAATGCCAGTATGAAGTAGAGTTAAATTATTTTATTGAAATATTCAATATTCAGGGGCAGAAGCTCAAGACAAAATTAGGAGCCACTTAGGAGGAAAAAAATTCTTTTGATCATATACCTATATTCCCTTTTTCCCTCTGAAAACACAGAAACATCAGATTCTTTTTCTGCATGGGCTATTTTATAAATTCTTTGAGCTACAGAGGATCTTGCATCTTACTTGCAGTGAGAGTTCTCTTCCTAATCCCTTTTCAGTTATCTGGAATTTGATGTTTGCAACATAAGGAAAGGAAAATTAAGCTTGTGGAACAACAGATTAAATCAGCATTAATCAATTCTGTTAATAAAATTTAAGATTGACTGTGAAGGGAAAGTATATGAAAATAATGGCTACCACAGCTTGTCAAATGTAAGCAAGGGGGGAGAACATGCTCTAATATAGATGCTGAAAGACCAATTGAAAAGCAGCAAAGGAAGGTTTGGTCCTGTGTCCTGCCTGGGACTTGTCCCGTGTCCAGCAGGAGCTTCAGGAATACAAGTTGCTTCCACCAAGCCTGCATGTTTCTGGCACGTTGGCAGAGGCAGCTTTAACCCTGAGCAAAAAGAGGAGCTGAGAGCAGGTTTCAAAGTTAGTCTTGCAAAGATATGTGATGCATTTGCACTATTAGTGGCAGTTTAGTTATTGTATGCTACAATAAATCATTAAGCAATATTCATCCACGTAATTTTTACGATGGCTATCTGTGGACTCTGCAGTTAATAATGCCTTGACAAATGTCATGAAAGCTGTTTTTGTAGACATAGAATCACAGGCTTTAGGCCAAAGACATATTATCTGACTTCTGGAGTAATGCAGGCTCTAGAATTTATCATTGTCTGAAAAAATATAGCACTTAACAAAAAAAAAATCCCACCCCCCCCATAAATGACTTTCCACTCTAGATTTTAAGATTGCTATCAATAGAAAGAAAGACTCCAACAGTAGCTTTAGTAAATTATCTGTTGGTAAATTTCCCACAGTTTTGGATAATTGACATTTTACTTTAAATTCCAACTCATTTCTAATCTGAATTTGTCTGTTTTCGGCTTTAAATACAAGCTGAATGAATCGTGTGATCTTTACCAATAAGTGTCAGATATATTTAGCAAGTGCATATCATAGAATGATAGAAAGGTAGGGGTTGGAAGGGACCTCTGGAGAGCATCAAGTCCAAACCCTCTGGCAGAGCAGAATCACCCAGGGCAGCCCACACAGGAACACATCCAGGTGGGTGTTAAAAGTCTCTTGAGGAGACTCCAGAGTCTCTCTGGGCAACCTGTTCCAGTGCTCTGTCACCCTCACAGTAAAAAAGTTTTCCTTTATAAAGAAATATACAGAATATCAAGACATAAACAGGAATTTGTATGACTGAACGGATTCATAGGCATGAAAATTAAGTAAGAGGGCAGAGTTGCAAAATTCTATGATGTTGACTAATAACAGGAGTACTAAAACTGCAAAACCTTGCAGAGAAGGCTCAGACTCCTGAATCATCTGCTGATCTATCAACCAAAGGGAATGTAAAGCCATGTACGTGGTGTGTATGGGGAAATAATACCAATTCTTTACACATAAATATGAACCTTAAAGAGGCTCTTTTTCTCAGGAAAGAGATCTTGAAGCGACCAGGAAAATCCTCTGAAAACATTTCCTTAGTTTGACAAGTCAAAAGACAAATCTGGATTTTCAGAAGAGGAAAATGGGTACAAAATGTAATTATTCTGCCAGTATATCTGTGGTGTTCCACATCTTGAAACTGTACTATTTCTGACACCTGTCTCAAAAGGATATAGCAGATAGAGGAAAGTAGGGAAAAGAGAAATTCATATTACAGAACAGCAACTGACTTTCTTAAAAGCAGAGGTTACAAAGCTCAGGATTCTTTATTCTGAAAAAAAGGTGGTGAAGGTCTTTAAAAGCATGACTGTCACAGCAAACTTGGAACAAGTAACAGACACTGCTTCTCAGGGCAAGAGAGGTATTGGCAGCCAATCGTTTGCTCTGGAGCATTGTTTGAAACAAGCAAAACACAGTGAAAGATTTTGCGTGCTTCTGTGGGATTGTTTGCTATGGGATCCCTTTGAGAAATCACAACCTGGTACATATAAGAAAACTAAGGTGGGAAATTGCTGTAGCAGGGTGGGAGTCAGAGAGAGAAAGGGAGTTTATTTTCTCCTGATAGTGGGAGAGTGGGGCATTTGCAGACACTACGGGATGATTTTGGCTGACTGCAATGCAGGCGGAAGTGGCATGAAGAAGGGGAAGGAATAGGTTACTGGTGTGATTTGAGACAACTCAAAATCCAATTTTGCATTACCTGAAGTCACACCACTTGCTGCTAAACGTTTCACGCACACTGGAGAATGAGTGTGACAACAGTATGTTTATTGCGGAAAAGTACTGCATACTGTTCTGAATATTTAGGGTTTTTTGAATATATATACACACACATACTCACATATATCATTTATTGTTGTTGTGGTTCTCCTAGAAGACCATTCATTTAGTTGTTTCCCTGTGAGTGGAAGGTGGACCTGTATTTCCTCCAAAGCAGAGAATACAGTAGCCCAGCTTTGAAAACGAAACCTCCTCAGTCTGGTGTTGCTACACAGGAGATTTAATCATGCTAACCATGTGGACAAAGTGTCACACTAGGTAAAGTTGATCACTTTTATATTTGGAAGGTAGACTTTCAGAAATCACGGTCAAGGTCAAAAATGTCTCTTTTTCTTTGGGAAGAGAACAGAATGAGTGGATTTGGAAACTGTTACAGAGGGATTGCCAGCAGGATTTAATATAGTGTCAAAATGAAGGGATAAGAAGAGAAGAAAAAAAAATGACTCATGCTTACCCTCTTATCTGACATATCCTGCAATCTCAGTCTGCTCTAAGGGGTGTGCACTTCCTCCTGATAACGTTTCTTTTAAAGGACAAATCCTACCATCTGATTATAGGTTAGGTCTAAAGTAATTGACATAATTGAAGCAATCCAGAGGCAGAAATACAGAGCTGATATCAATGGGATTCTTTCACATTTCTGATATGGTTTGGGATGAGAATTGTTCCCTGTAGCAGGGACTACCCATGGCAATGCACAAAGACTGTCTGAGGTAACATAAATCCATACAAACTCAGATGATTCCAGATGCATGCTGTGCTATGAGGAAAACTGGTTTCTCTAGCCTACATTTCTCTCTGTCTACCTGACACACCTTTTCTGATCTTGCCAGATGTGGTAAACACACTGACTTTGTAGGGGAGGGGTGTTACTTGTATGTGAACAAAGCACGAACATCTGCATTTCATACATCCTGCACATCCATGGCGATAGCTGCAAAAAGACAGAAACACAAGATACCGTTATCCTACTATTTTAGTTGAGGAGAGATGTGTAGGTGAGTGAATAGACGTGCACTATTTCTCTTTCATAATGCTTCTGTCTGTCCAACACAGCATGATCGGTGCTATGCTGCTTTTAGTGGGGATTGTTTCCTGACAGGCAAAGTCAACCTCTCTTCTTCTTCCTCCCCCCAGCTCTGTACTCCCCAGCCTTGTAAAATGTCTGAAGCAGGTTGTACCACACCATGTGAATTATGATTAAAACCGGGAGGGGAATGATGTGACTAACAAGCTTTTAATTGTGGAACCATCAAGTAGTCCTACAAGAGATTTAGATGATGTGGTATAATGACGATGAGTTTGATATGTAAATTACACCGTTTCGCTAAATCTTGTCCTTAATAAAGCCATGCTCTCTCCCCAAAGATTGTAGTCTGTAATTTAATGAATGGCTGGCATGCTTCTTGGGGCAATACACAAGACTGGGAAATGCATTGTATTTTAATGTAATACAAGGCAATATGGGTGTAGTAATCTGGCGTTACATGTTGCTGACAATTATCAACCTCATTTAATTTACATAATAAAAGCATGCCAAATGGCTTTGAAATAGCAATGCTTTCTGTGCAAAAGACTAGATAGTAGCTTTTAAAATAAAAATAACTACTTCTTTTAAGGAAATTTACTGATACACTTGCATTACATAAGGTTACACATCATTCTTTTCTTATGTTTGTCACTTCACTGTTAATATATGAAAAGAATTGTTTAGCTTTGAGAGAAAAGTCAGGAAATTATTATATTAAACTACCAGTTCCCCACTTTATTATTTTTCTTTGTTATTATTGCTGTGCTTATATCATCTGAAAAAAAGAGAGACTGGATTCTGAGGCTTGCCATGCTGACAAAATTTATTGCTGTAAGTGATCTAGTATTTCTCAGTCTTTGACACAGGCCAGGAGGAGAAGATTGTTACAGTATAAAAATTAGGTACTGAATGCTATGGAAAATCTTTCAGGTGTGTTTTTCTCTTTTTTTTCATGTATTTGTTTGCTTGGATGTTTTTTTAATATATACTTTGGAACATTATTTTTTCTGGATTGGCAGTTGGACATGGTGATCTTAAAGCTCTTCTCCAACCATGACAGTTCTGTGATTCCGTGATTTATACTCCTCTACAGTGCATACATCCACCTGTTTGCTGCACTGCAGCGTGGAAGAAGGTAGTCCTAAGCAGTCTGTTCTCTGGTGAATTGTGTGACTAGGATCTCATGTGGCTTTACTTCAGCTCGTGGATAGAGTTGCGGAGGTCTTGTTGGGTCTTTTAATTTCTTGAAATTATTGACATGATACTCACTAGCTTGAACAATAACAATTTCAAGCAAACTTACCTGAGGATGAATGTCTTTCGTTTAAGCTTGTCATAATGGTTACTTCTATTAATCTTGTCACTTGGATTCTCATCATTAACTTAAGCCACATCAGTACCTAGGAAGAATAGTGATTGGGGTGGGGGAGGCATTATTACTCAATATATCAAAGACTTTCCATCCCATCCTTTTTTATGTTTTTTTCCAAATTTTCCTGTTTTTGTTGTTCTTCCCAGTTTAATTCTTTGAAGTAATTTTATTCTAAGAAAGTGCACTTGTCTACTAAAGCACAGCTGTTTTCAGAGAAAAGAGGAAAAAAAAGGAATCGCTGACATTTTTCCTGTAAATGAACCTCATTACACCTGCTCTGTGAATACTTTGGAGGCATTGTTTGGTACTATGTAATTTTTTTCTATGCAGTTAAAATTGTTAATGCCGAAATTATTATCCCTAGAGCATCACTATGGACTAGCAGGTCCAGATTTTATGATACCATTGTGTATGCAAATCTAGGCTTAGTTTTATAGCACGCATTATGCCCAGTGTCCGCAAAACCCATTAACTTTTAAAAATAAGGGTTATAATAAACATCTTAGGTTATTTCAATAAAAGAAGATTTGCAGGAAACTATATCTTACAATATCTTTCTGCTACTTAAGGTATGTTGTTGCTCAGCAACAGCATCTATTTGGACTAAAGAATTAGATGGTAAATTAAAGGATTCAAAGGAATTAAAGTGTTGTTTTCATGCCAGTAAGGGAATCATAGTCTTTAAAAGTAGCCCAAAGGATGCTGTACGTGAATGCTTCTTTAAAAGTTGAAATCTTAAGCATAGGAACAATGTTTGCAATATAAAGTAGGAGAAAGATGATTCTGGTGATTAGCTCTATAAATCTTGCCTTATTGTCAAGGTGGATCTGACTGACACAAGACACAAGTGTACTGCTCCATACTATCTCATAAAACTCTTTGGGACTATTCCTATATATCAATCATTCCTAAGTATGATCTTTATGGTTTTAGAAATTCATAGCATAATAATAATTCATAGCATAATAATAATTATCAAAGGCGTGAAAATTTCTTTTACATTTTAAAAAGTATGAATAGACCATGAAACCTAATTTCAAGAGTCCTTATCAATATCTGCCACCTTAAAAAACCTGGAAGAGTAAACTAGTGACTATTAAAAAATTAATTTACTTGAATGTTCAGAATACTGGGTGTTAGTATTAGTTGTACCTCCTATGCACAACAGCACTGAGCAAGCACAACACTGAAAATGTGATTCATGCCTGAAAAGAATTGCAATCTAAGCACATTTCAGGCTGGAGAAATTGGATGAAAAATAAAAATAGCCTTGGCATCTATTTTTCAGTGATCTATCATTGAGTTCTGAAAGCTGAAATAATACTGAAATAACACAATGTCTGCACACTTCCCTGTCTTTCTTCACACAAAGTAACTGAGATGCTTGGCTGCCTGCTTGTTCAAAACATTTTCCATACTGTGAAACACCTGGTTAATATTGGTCTCCAAGAACTCCAGAAAAAAAAAAAAAAGCAGTATTGCTCATTATTATATAAAAATTAAGAAATCTCTAATATTCATGTCAAAAGGCAGAAGTTTCTGAAAAATAATTTTCCCTTTATTTGTATAATAAGACAGCTATATAATCATAAAATGAGTGAACACTTCAAACTTTAAAATTACTTCTGAAGGATGTTTAGTAGTCAATACTACAGATAGACGTACTCTGTTATGCAAGCTCGAATAACATGCAGTAAGGTGGTAACTAGTATTTCCTAAAGATAATCTCCATAATCTAGGTACTTATAATTCTTTTGTAGCAATCCGAAAGAAAATAATATTGGATGCTAAACTGGATACTAAGGAGGTTACTGTTATGAATACCAACCAACAAGGATTTATGAAAAATATAGTCTGTCAAAATACCTTGGTATTGTTTTTTTTGGTGGTTATCCTGCTTGACAAAAGTACTATTGATGTATTAGTCTTAGATTTATATGAGCAATTGACCTTGTGCTACAATGTATTTTGTTTAAGGAAGCTGATTGATTCCAAATCAACCTGTCACATAATCAGTAGATTAAAAGCTGGCTGACTGACAGGCCATAAAACAAAATTGTTAATGGGATATTAAGACAATGCATTGCTATTGAGATCGTGCAGTTAGAGTTTTCTGGCATTATAGCATAAAATGTTCTTCGTTATGCTGAGCTAATAAAAAAGGTAGAAGGTAAGTAGAAAGATCACAGAATGGTAGGTATTGGAAGGGACCTCAGAGGATCATCTCATTGACACACCCCACCCCCGCCTCATTAAAGCAGGTTCATCTAGATAAGTTTACACAGGATTGTGTCCAGAGAAGTTTGGAATCTCTCCAGAGAAGAAGACTCCACAACCTCTCTGGGCAGCCTGTTCCAGTGCTGTCACCTTCAAGGTAAAGAAGTTTTACCTTATGTTCAGATGGAACCTCTTGTGTTCCAGTTTGTGCCTATTGCCCCTTGTCCTGTCACTGGATATCACTGAAAAGGTGATCTGGCCCTATCCTTTTGACTCTTGCACTTTAGGTATTGATAAGCATAGATAGGATCTCCTCTCAATCTTCCCCAGGCTAAACTGACCTAGATCTCTCAGCCTTTCTTCCTAAGAGAGATGCTCCAGTCCCTTCCTCGCCTTTGTAGCCTCACCTGGATGCTCTCCAGTAGTTCCCTGTCTCTCCTGAACTGGGAACCCCAGAGCTGGACACAATACTCCAGACGTGGCCTCACTAGGGCAGAGTAGAAAGAGAGGAGAACCTCTCTCAACCTGCTGGCCACACTCAATGCATCCAATGGCAATTGGCCTTCTTGGCCACAAGAGCACACTGCTGGCTCATGGTTAACTTGTTATCCACCAGGACTCCCAGGTTCTTCACAGAGCTAGAAGCAAGTGGTGTAGCAGTTAACCTGATGTGTTTATTTGAAAAGAAGACTACAAGCAAACAAGTAACACATAATTGCCAAACAAAACTGTTTCTTACTGAACAAAAACCAGATGCCATCAATAGTACAAAAGTCTGTTCTGAGATACAGTGGCTCTGTGGAACTCTTGCTACCGACTCAGCTGATAAGCATCATTTTCGTCTGTGGCTGATATAATGAAATCTAAAGATTTATAGATATCCATGAGACAGGGACTCTTGAAGAGAGATGCAGAAAGTTGCATCCTTCATGTATTTGGAAAGAACACCACCAGTGGGTATAGGATACAGATTTTAATGTAAAGTGTGGAAAAACTCAAAGGGTTTTTTGCTAACACACCTGTTCAGAACTATAATAATAATGATTTCCAAGCTACATAGCCCATGGACAGTTGTGGAGTACATCAGTGCAGTCCTTTTACAGCAACATCATCAAATTGCAGCTCTTTGTGACCTTGGAACCATTGAAATGAACACTGTTCATTCAGTTGTTTATGTGTACTTAGAATTTGTTATGCTGTTGTTGAATGTAACTGTAATTTTTGGTTGGAATAAGTAAATATTGAAGTATGCACTTTTAAGAAACATTCACAAGATGCAGCTGAAACCTGCTTTTTGTGGAAAGAAACCCACAGAGTAATGCTGGCTGAATCTCAGCCACTATGTGAAGTAATCCTCATTAGAACTCCTTCAGTCTTAGTGTCCAGTGAAAAACATGCTCACAATGGTCTCCACAAAGACATTTTCCCTCATCTCTTTCTTAAGAGGAGTTAAACTTCATTCTATCACAACATTTTGATTTAAGCCAATAAATCTGCTAAGTTTTAGCTTAATAATAATAATTATATCCTTACTAACACGACCGTAGATTTTACCTCTTTAGTTTTCAGTATGTATTAAAAACCCTCTAATTTCTTATATGGTGATGCTTATAATTAACATGTTGAACTTGACGTAATGACTAATACTACTGAATGTTAGGGAGAGGATTAAATTGGGAGTGATGGCATAACAGTAATTTTGTTGCACAGGAAACAACAAATGTGCTGAAGAGAGGCTTCTCTTGTAGTTTCCTTAAAGAATAAGCACACTTCCTCTGCTTGCTTTACTTGCATACACACATGCTTGAACTCCCTTGATACTCGCTAAAATCCTCTTTTTTTAGACTCTACTAAACATCCATTAATAATTTTTCTAGATTATATATTTGCATAGAGCATGTCAGTAGCACTTTGAGAGACTTTTGAGAATAACATGATTTTATTTTCCACACTGATTTTTGTTTTGATGAGACAAAGGAAAAGCTAGTATGTAGCTCAGAAATAAACAACCTTTTTTCCCCTTGAAATAGTCATAAAACAGTCTTAAAGTTCTCTTGAGACATCCTCTAGATCTTAGTGTGAAGCAAAACATTTGTTCTCAAAGTTTTTAATTTAAAAAGAAAAAGTAATAACATTTCTCTACATATCCAGACTGTATCTGTTCCAGCTAAAGAGATAGGAGAGAGACAATTATGCCTTAATTTGGCAAATATCGTTGCAGTTTTTAACCTTTTGATAGTGTCGTGTTCATATACTAACATCTTTTCCACTAGAGAAAAATATAAATATATGTTTAATATATACATAAATATGTATTTTTAAGCTTAGTTGGATTTTAGTAGATGACAGTAACAGTAATGAGAGATACTATTCAATAAAGGATGGAAAAATGTTGCTTGCTTAATTACAACATTTTGGGTAATATTAACATATCATGGAAGAACCTCTTTTAGTCTCATTTTGAAGCATCATGTACCATTCCTCAAGGCAGCCCATGGACCTCAGCAGGTAAAGTCTGAATCCATCTGATGCAAGAGGGAAGAATCTATAACTTCTTTTAATCTTTGACCATGTATTTTAAGCATCCTCTTTTAACCTTTTGTGTATCTCTGTGTTGCTGTTAGCAGATGGAAGACCTACCAAGGCACCATCACCTTATAGATCTTACAGTTCTTTGTTGTTTTGGAGATATAGCAGTGCTTCTATATATACACAGGTCCACATATATGCCAACTGAAGCTGCTGCTAGTCTCAAAATTCTGCTGCTAAGAAAGTAAATTATACTTTTGCCACAAATTCTTTGTCTAGTGTCTGTTGCATAGAAGAACCACTAGTAAACTTAAGCCATCACTATTTAAGCAAGTCACAGCACTAGGGAGGGAATATGGCATGAAAGTGACACTTCAGGTTTACAAGGTTGATGCAATCATTCTACTGCTGTCCTACATAGACAACAGAGTAAATTAATCTCGGGTGTAACTCAGACAGGGTGACACTGGAGATAAAATTTGGCCTGTTGTATCCAACAGTCTCACCTATTGTCTTCAGTAGTCTTTAGTCTTTCTTTTATAAGATGTCTTTTAGTACAGACTGAATTTGGAAAGGTGAATTTTCTTTGGCAAGGTGCTGGAGCTCTTAAATTGCATTGTTCTGCAACAGTGAAAATTTAGCCTGATTAATTTAGCCTCTATTTCCATGCACATCAATCTTTTGTGAAATGGTTTCTGTAAGCATCACAGTTAAGTATCCACTGAATAATTTGTATGCTCAAGTGTCTGTAAAGGGTTCACTTTTTTTTTTTTTTCCTGTATTTCTTATATTGGTGGTATGTGATTGACAGGCATGGCTGAATACTTAAGATTTTGTCCTCTGACTGAGTAGTTAGAACATTTCTTCTTTTTTAAGGGAAAAGTGAGTGAGTAAAAAGCGAACACTGAGTATGACTGTGGATAAATGCCACATTTCACTTGCAAAGCAGTTATTTTCATGGCTACTTGCCATCCCCAGATGCTTTTTCAGAAAAGCTGTTGTGCCTGATTTAACTCCCTTCAATAAATATCTGTTGATTCAGTGTTCTACAACAGAGGGAGACAATGAGGGTTTTCCATACCATTTTTTTATCACTGATTACAGGAATATATTGACTTGCAGAATCAATATTGTATCAAATTCTCTTTTACCTAATTGTGTGTGTATGTATGCCCTTATGTACGCTCTGTATGGTTGTTGTAAATACTGGATGGAAATAGAAGAATATCTTTCTTTTATTTCTTGGTGGTTGGAGCAAAATGTGCAGATTTTGAGGTGTTCCACTATTGAGCTACCTACTCTTTATTTCTTTCTTTTATCAGCACCAAAAAGAATTGTTAGATTGCCAAGCAGTAAATATAGCGAAGTGTAACATGAGCATAAACTATTAAGTGTTTTACTCAATTGGTCTTATTACCTGTGGTTCTCTAAAAGTAATCTTTTCCATCTTTTAAATATTAACCTTTTAAATATTGATCATACCATGTAGTTCCGTGATATGTATACATCTATCTTGTCTAAGAATTTAGTTTTTCATACAGTATGCCGTCATTTCTAATATTGAAGACAACCAATGAAGAGTTGCTGTGGAGTGATAGCTCATTATTTTTCAACTGATCCTGTCCTTACAGAGATATGGTGCTACTCTCCTTTTCCCTGTTCCTACCTTTATTGCCTGGACTTCCAGCAGTCCCAGTTGACAGTTTCTGAAGGGTATATCAAGTGATATCCAGCTAAAGCATCCAGACAGCACTACCAGGAGCATTCATGCATATAAATATACAGATATAAGCCTGCAAATCCTCAATACATAAGCATATGCAAGTTAGTTTTAAACTAGCCACTGCCCATCAAGAGCTTGTGGCAGCACAGGCTGGCAGGGCAGCAGCCGCAGCACCCAGACTCTGCAGCAGTTCCACCTGTTCTGAGAGCTGTACATTGCTCCAAGATGGTTGTAAAAGCTGGTGGCTTCGTCAGGACGAAGCACTCTTTTAACTTACCTATTTGTGATCTGTAACATTAGTGTTTCAGATGTTAACATTGAGAGAACAGAGGCTATACACTGAATGAAACAAGCCATTGGACGATAGCTGCTGGTACCTCACTTAAATCTTCTGGGAGAAACATCTCTATGTAGCCGTGTAACTTTTCTTTGAAGTAGAGGTCAAGTATACAGTTTGCTTTAAGCTAGCCAGAAGACTCTGCACACACACATGAAGCTGTTCTCATTTGTTTGAAGCGTTTGTATAGTACTTTGAAATAAGAGTACTGCATAAGTGATTTCTTAAAAGTATTTACTGATTTTAAGTGCTCTGTCTTCAAAGCTGGTGGATCCTTTGATGTCATACGTGACTCCTAATGTAATTGTTTATACCATAAATGATCACAAGTGAAGAATCTGAAGATAAAAATTCCTGTTCAGTGGTTTAATTTTCTAGATGTTCCTGTAGCTGCTTGAGAGCCAATTTTGTGGCAGCAGGGGAAAGAGCTCATGGTAAAAATCAATTAGGATCATGGCCTAGAGGTCTTTCTTCTCCCTCCAGATTACAGACACTCATGAGCCAGCATTACATGACCAATCACTAAATGGAGTAATACCATTTTTGCTTTCTTAATAAATGAGTAGAAAACCTGTTTATGTCTTTTCTGGCAACAAGAAAAAGGCTAATAATAAATTAATTTTAAAATGGACTGCTCTTTTACACTTATTTCCTTAGTCAGGATTTGACTTCATATGACACTTTGAACTCCATTACGCACAGTCTGTGCCTGTTCACAGAATGCAAAATGTATTGCAAAATTTTCCTGAATATGGTATATATTAGCTGGGAACCCCATTAAATCAGGTTTTGCTACTCAAGTTCTCTCGGTAAGAAAAGACAAAAGTTGTTTCTCTGTTTATACACATGAGATAGAAGAAAATAGATGGGGGCTTCAAGTCTCGAGCTAATTGGACTGTTGTAGAGATGGGCTTCAACTAGAAAACTCTCTCATGGTTAAGCTATATGAAAATAAACGTGTTAAGTTTGCAGAGCAGTGGCTAAGTGATGGAAGAGGCCCGAGTAATGCATAG
Organism: Baryphthengus martii; assembly: GCA_013396935.1. NCBI lineage: Eukaryota > Metazoa > Chordata > Aves > Coraciiformes > Momotidae > Baryphthengus > Baryphthengus martii. The sequence continues at coordinate 9,712 of VWZK01015276.1, read as the reverse complement.
AAGTGTCCTGTGAATTCTGCTTGAGTTATTACTTTGACTGTATAATCATAAAATAATCAGTTTGCGCTCTGACAGGAGTCTGGCCTCATTCATTGCAGGAAATTTACCCAATACCCATTTGGTAGGAACCTGTAAGAATTTTATCATTGTAGTTCAAAATGTGGTCAAGTGCCTTATTTCCTGTAAGTCCTGTTCTGATATCAGGATTAATTAATTTTCATATGGTCTTTGCTATCGTATTGATCATGGTTGTATCCGAGTGATCCGAGTAATTACCCTTGCAGAAGTAAACAGTGCTGAAAAAATAAAAATGATTAACAGTTTTTTTGCTAAGGTGGACAAACCTTGATTTTTGTACATGCAAACTATAGTTTAATTGACACAGTTTTAGCTATGAGCAGAACTGAATGAAACTCACTTTCTGTTCCAAAGAAAACACTGATATTTGAAAAATAATTGCTCTAGTTTAGAATGTAATATAGATTTATTAAAAAATAAAAAATAAAAATCTTGCATTAAAAGAAAATCTGTATTAGTAAAATGTAGAAAATTTTCTTGTTGAATTTCCCCAAAACCAAGGGGATGAGCCAACGACCCCAACTTGGAGAAGCTCCTTGAGCTGACTTGCCTCCAGTCACCAGAGTCAGAGAGCCTGTGCTGTCAGAGCTTGTGTTGCAGCTGAGGGTTCCTGAGTTCCCCAGCCTGTTTTGAGCAGTAGAGCCCTGGCCTCATATGGGGCTCTCCCTGTCCCCATGCTGCCCTCAGAAAGGCACTGTAGCACCCTCAGGAGCCAGGCTCTCTCTGTTTAGCCAGGCAAGGACCTTGCTGAGATACTCAGCTCTTGCTCCACTCTTCCTCTTGGGTTTCCTTTCTTTGGAAAACAAGGGATTCAGGAGGTGTGCAAAGAAGGTCCACACCTTGGCTTTATTTAGTGTGCACAGCTCCTGATTCTTATGTTTAGACATACCTTGAGTGTTTATTACCTTATTTCACTGTCTCTGGAGGTATATGCAATGGTGAACCTAGCCATAAGAATCTCTGGGTACAGGGAATTTTTCTGGAAATTACGGGTCTCAGAGAATCCACAAAATGATATGACAGTGAAACAAGCATAAAAAAATATATTTTGTCAGGAATGTTATGGTGTAATACTGATTTCCTTTACAGAATAAAGTCTATGAAAATTCAGACAGATATTTTAGCATTTTACATGTCAGTATTTCCACAGCTTTCATTAAGATTTCTCTTATTGTCTAGGTATGAGATAAGAAGTAATGATATTGTATATTACTTCAGAAAATGGGCCTTCCAGCTATGATTGCAATGTCTGCTGTGAAAAGGAGCAGAGAAACTACAGTACATCAGAGTGAGGATTCCCAGTTCTGCAGGAGGTAAATGCGTTGGGACCACTAATGGCGTAAGCTGATAGGCGTTTCTGATAACTACAAACTATTTTTCAAGTACTGGTACAATAACCGAGAAGAAATCAAGGGTATATTTGGTGTCTGTGGAGGACAACATTCACCACTCAAGAGCTCCTATAAAATATTTAAATACCCTTAGTTTTTATCTGCAGCTTTAATTCCCCATAAAATACATTCTATCAGTACTTACCTGTCAAATATTCAGATGCCTTAGCTTTGTGGTTTATATTAAGTTTTTATTTCTGTCAATTTGTAGTTTAGATTGCAAATCAAGAAGCTTTCAGGATAGTTTTGATTAATTTGGGACACAATGTGGCTTTATTTCTTTTTTATGTTTTGATGGTAATTTACCATGGCATAAAATTGCTTTGCATTAAACTACACTCATGAATCAAGAGTCTTTTCGATTAACAAGATCCATTTAAAGACTAAGCCCACTACAAATCAACAATTTTGTGTCAGTTTCAGTAATTATTGTTTAGCAAGCGCTGGTACAATGGCACTATGAATTATTTCAGTGCACAGACGATTTAAATAAATAGAAAGGAAATTTTAATACAACTGGTACTGTGCTAAATTACCTGACAGAGGCCATGGTTTAGGATCTGTAATTCTCCAAGGTGGAAAAAAATAAAAGAGCTTTAATTTATGCTGCTTTAGATTGCCACAGTATTTCTTAGAAAGACTTCTATTAATTAGGAAATAATCTAAGACTACCTTAGCTCTCTACCTGGGAAAAGCCCCAAGGTGCTTTAACTCCAATTTATGGAGTTTTAGAAAACATATTTATTAAATATATATGTGTATTTATCCATAAAATGTCAAAAGAAGCATTCTCTTGCTCTTAAAAATTGTTTTGAAAGGCTGGCATGTTAAAAGGAGATCAGGTAGCATCCACTGAGTTGATGAAAGCTGTAAATAATGTATCGCTAACACACTTCCTCCGAAAAACCTTGTTGAGCTTATTTCAGTTGCATTATTCACAGCAGTCCTCTTTGTCACGTAATTATAAATAACATATTAGTCCTCTTTTTATTTCCCAAACTTGTGTCTTTGTGATTTCAGCCGACATGGTCAATACAGCAGATGAAAATCAGACAGTGAATTTTTAGCTTCCATCAGATACTTGAAAATGAGTGGCTGAAGCATTGTAAGTGCTAGTTTTATTCCTCTCTGTGTAAACTTTGCAGTTTTTACTATCTATCTCTTGTTCTAATATATTAATGAGTATGCTTGTGAAGCATTTTAAATTTGAACATTCAGAGCGTATATGGCAAAATTCTGACAAGAGAATTTGTCTTCCACCATAAATATTGATAAAGATATGACTACTTAGTCTAAAAGCAAAAGGCTAGTATTAAAGAGGGATATTTTAGAAGCTATGGTAAACTGTGTCTTATGTTTTGCCATAGTTGACATGCTTTCAGTAGCTGATGGTCAAGTTCAAGCTTGTTTATTTTCATAATGCTATTTTTTAATTATGCAGCAGTCAAGATTTAATTAGAGCTGCCTTAAGTCCTTACAATTGTCTGAGGCTATTTGTATCTTCTCTTTACAATTAGTTTTATTTTTCAGGAGTGAGGAAGACAGCAGTCTTTTGCTCAATGCAAGTGAAGTGATCCCTCCTTATACCTGCAGGCTGAAATCAAAGCTCTGAGAAATGAGAACAAGGCCATTTATCTCAGTAGGTGTTAACTTACATGCCCCGATATTAATGCTTTGCATCAAGTTTCTCAATGTGCCTTATCATTTCAGTGTAGGCAAAGTGTATAAGGCCATGACTGCTGGTTGCTAACAGGATAACAGGGGACCAGCTTAGGCCACAGAGGGTGTGGGATCAGGCTGTTTCATCTTTGAATCTAACCTGAGCTTTTAATTCACCTGTTGGATACTTTAGGAGGGTAGGAGCCAACACCATGCTATTAGTTACTTGATTTGTTTTCAGGCTTTTATCTGGAAGAACAGTGAGAGATATCTTGGCTTTGCTTTGCTTCACTTGTGTAGTTTCCATGTCTTCATTCTCAGATTGGAGGTCCAGCTCTAGGCTTGCCTAGAGTTGTGTCCAAATCATCCAAACAGAAAATTAACTTGTTGAATTAAATTTGATGTTGCTTCTGTTACTGTATGTGAATATAGACAAACTTCCTTTCAAAAGGGCACTTTCAAAAAGAAATCAAGACATGAAAATTTGTGGGTTCAACCTTACCTTGACATTTTTCATGAAATTGCAGACTTTCATCTTGTGGATATATTTATTTTGCTTATAAATTATTAGTGAAACTTACAGATTGACATCTTGACAAAGTCTGCTTAATGCTGAAGGATGACATTGACATTCTATTTTTTTTTTGTTAGCCTCTTCGATGGCTACAAGTATTTTGTGCTAAGACAAGCACATTACTTTAGTATATGTCTCAATTGAGCTACCCTTCCTGCTCTCAGATGATTAATTGGAGCTCCCCTACCACTTGAAGTGGTTAATAAAACATGTATCTGACAAGCAAATCGAGTCAACTGATCCCCCTGCCTAGGTAAAAGCTGTTAAGCACAAATTCTATAAATTTGAGGAAGCCCTCAAAAAACAAGCAATCTCTCTGCCACCTCACCGTAAAATGAGATTCCTAAAGCGTATGACAATTAGCGCTAATGAATATTCTGCCAAAGCCTCATACAGAGCTGTGAGCTTTTTTCCCTGACAATGTTTAACTGCAGTTAAATATTCCAAGTTGACATTTGCCTGCAATTACCATGGAGCCATATTGAGATCTTCAGTCTCTAAAGAGAATTTGAATGCCTACAGCATCTTCTAGGATAACATGTCTTGTTTTCATTAATCTTTGTAGTGACTTTCACTGTTGGCAATCCATGACTGGAACTCAGCTCTCATGGCATCTTCTGTCTTGCTTTATGAGCTTACATAACTTTTTCTATGAAATAAAACCCCACAAAGTCCTGAATGAAATTTCAAACATGAAGCAGTATTAAATAATAAAGTGATTTAAGGTCCTCACGTAACAGGTCCTAGTTTTATTGAGTTGTTTTTTTATGTCCTTTCTTGTAGTGTGGCCTAATAAACTGTACGGGTATTTAACTATTAGCTAACATAAACCGCCACTCTAAATCTGTGCGTATTCTTACTCTAACGGAACTCAAGACTGCTGTCATTCTCACAAGCTATGAGAAGGATGTGCAAAGAGAGCAATACAGAAGATTTCTAGTTTCTCTTCCACCCAGGCATGCTCAGAATTTTGAATCATGGAAACGACATTTTTATTTACTGAAAAGTCGGAGTACCTCTGTGTCAAAACTGGTTGTTCACCCCTTATAATGCCTGCTAATAAATAGGTATTTAGTCTGAAAGCACAATTAATAATGTTAGTGGAATATCACTGTCCAAGCAAACCTTTAACATTATATTTGTTTTGTTTTGGGTTTGGTTTTTTTTATTTTAAAGTATTGGAATTTCCTAATATATGATAGTCTGTAGTGCTTGAGCATAACTTTACAATTCTCTTTGAAAGATGAAATAGAGGACAACTGTTTCTAATCAAGGATATTCAGCACAGATACAGTAATACTAATTGTTAATGTGTAGTTATGTCACCTATGTTAGTCATGTGCCAGAAATAATTTTAGGAAGCGCCTCTGATCTGCAGCCACATTCGTCGATTTGGATGTCACTAATAATTTTCTTCCTCTTGTCCTGATTAGCTAACATAAACCAGCAAAACTGAATTCCTCACAAGAATACTTCACCTCTATTTCAGAGAAGATCCAGGCTTTATGGAAGCAACCTGTTACGTGGTAGGATCAATTAGGTTACGTACTACAGACTGTGCATATTTTGCATTTCTCATTTTCTTAGTTGTAGCAATAAGAAGTAGAAATTTCAGCCTTTCCAAATAAAGTATAATTACAAATAAACAGTAACTACAGCACAGTTTTATACCCTATTTCATGGAACCTGCAATATTTCCTTTTGTAGGAATGGTGTCTTGATTAGAGACCAGGTGTGATGGATGGTTAATGAAATCTTCATTGGAAGATGTGTGCAATCCTGAGGCCTTGGGTGCAGGGAGAAAAGTAGGTATCAGGCTGTCTGGAGCTGCTGGCTCCCCAGCTGGCAATCACAGCAGGACACCAAGTACAGAATAAACCTCTCACCCCTAGATGTCTCCCCAGGTCAGACTTAAGAGCTGATGGCAGAATAATGTATAAAAGTTTTATCTGACATTAACCATTCTTACGTGTCCTAAAGAAATGCTATCATCAGGCACTTGCAGACATAAAAAAAAACCCCAGACCTTTTCTAACGATGCATAGCTTAAGCTTGACTACATTCTCTATATTATGACTGTGAGGGTCATCTGTGGTCACAGTTTTCCAGAAAACACTACATTTAAAACTTTTTGGATCCTTGCCTTTCTTACGTAGCATTATTAGTTGTACTTCATCTGATGAGATTTTGTTTTCAGTGAATTGTTAGGATCACTTATTTCAAGTCTCAACTTGAAGCTCGTTTCAGTTTCCTTTCCTGTAAGAGGGACATACAGACTGATAGCTCATTAAAATAAAACAAAAAATGCTACTGAGAACCTTAGAATTCATATTTTCTTTCTTCTCAGTGTCTGTGAAGAATGTTAAGAATCCACAATAGTTCAGATATTAAATGACGAGAAAAATATTTAATTCTAGAAAGGCTCAGATGCTGTCGTTGGTGTAAGAACCTGAAGAGAATAGAAAAGCTGTCACTTTTCCCAACCAGCAGATGGGAGAGGGTGTGGGGAAGCATAATTTATTTTTGTAACTAGAAAGATCAATTTTTTGATGACAGAAGAATAAAGTTTAAGAATGGCTTTAGAATGTTAAAAACAAAGCAATAACACTGATGTCTGTTTCAGTATATCAAATAATACAGAAATTCTATTCAATTTATATTTTCCTGTCTAATTAAGTTCAAAATCACAGCCTTCAAAAACATATCTGTTAACTCTATAGTCAAATCTGGAATAAATTTTCTTTCATGTTCTGCGTGGTGCTCCACATGCAGCAGGGTTAAATATATGATTGTGGTTAATTAGGTGAGATCCCTCATCTAACTTATTTATTTAATTGATTTCTCTTTGTGTGTAGCATTAATGATCAAGATTTCAGATACAGAAAAAGCCCTATACTTCCAGTTTCTCAAGATTTAAAAAAATGCAGAGGAAGAGGAGGGATACCCACTGTTTTTGAACCTTGATATTTTAGCCCAACTTACCAATCAATATCTTAATAGCAACAGTTGCAGCCTTGAGATCCCAAAGTGAAGGCTGGCATTTAACTAATCTAATCAGTTGAGAACATTTAGATCTGTGGAGTCAAAGCTATTACACTTCCTACAAAGCAGAACATAGAGTTGGAACAAGGAACACATTCATCATCAAGAGCTACGTCTGAGGTAGGGCTTTGGATCTTGCAAATGTGTTATCGCTTTACATGGTAAACTTTACTGCTAAATAAAGATAAGTTTATTCTATCATGTATTTTTCTTTCTAAATGATTGTTTATAATATGAAGGAAAAATTTTCTGGAGAGAGAGTCTTTTACTTCATTTCAGAGTGACCCTGATAAAAAGGAAAGTGCGTCATTACTGCTGTCTTAAATACACCTGGAGTTTGAAGGTTCATAGGTAAAGTGTTACTTTCCACATCTCTGAGTAGTTTGCACTGATTAATTTTGATTTTATACGGTGTGCAGAAGAAGGATGCCTTTTATTTCTCTCTGTTCCCTTTCCCCACCCTGTCCAGGGTGGAAGAGGGATAGATGGGGTGGGGAAAAAAGAAATCAGTGGTGTTTTAGTTAATGCTACTGCCCAATGACTGGAAGAGTTCAGAAGAAAAGTAAAAAGCTTCCTTTAATGGTACATAAAATGCAGCTACATATCTTTTGGATTTTAACTTGGCTCCAGGAAACCAACATAAGGATCTCAGCATTAGTCTTCTGTTAATATTGGACTGAAGCAAACTATTTTGTATGTTCTGCGGTGCACCTTTCTACTTTTTTGCATTTCTTCTTTGAGACCTACAAATGCTTGTCTAGGGCACCCTGTGTGTGTTTGTGTGTGTGTGTGTGGTTGTGTAAACTTTTCGTTTCTTTGAATTTATTGTGGGTATTTTTAGGATAGTCACAAGGAAATACTCGCAGGTATGAAGTGGTCTAGGCAGTCATTAATTCAACTGTATTAGTTTTTAATTTCTGTGTTCACTCTATCCATAATTTGCAGTGTTAAAGATGTAAAATGTTTTTAGAACCTTGTTATCTAGACTTTACTGTGATGTTGTAGAATATTTCCCTTTTCCTGTAAAACTCATAGGGAAAAGTATCAAAAAAGAGTATGAGTACTAAAATACAAGGGTATTTTTTCAATCAAATTATATTCATTGTGCAGTTGCATATAAGATGTGCCCATTTGTGAAATATTCTAAATTATTTATTTGAAACAGGCTTGATTTCTGAGCAAGAAATTTTAACACTTTTTTAAAGCTATACCCAAGAAAGAGAAGGGATAGAAGTTTTAAATGAGTTATTAAAATGTAGAACAACAAAAAGTCTTTAACAGCTTCTCTAAGATTTTTTCGTTACATATATATTTCATGTTAAATTAGACAACGTTTTACCATACACTAAATAAATATATGCAAAGTCGCATACTGGCTTTCTGTATAGACCTGGGTTCTTCTAATTCAAAATCAAACAGCATTTGACGTGCTGGCATTGTGTTTTGTTGCTCTGAGGCAATAATTACTCTACTGTCCTTTGTGGCTCAGGAAAATATAACCCAAGAATTAACAGACTGCATGTTGATTATAATTTCCTGGTTAGTGATGCCCATGCTGGTAAGAAGAATGGAAATGTAATGAAATTCTCCTTCTCCCATTGCAGTGTGCCAATTGGAAGTCTTATTTTCCGGTTCCCAATGATAGACATAGACTGCTTTTGCCTTTTGATTCCTGCTGAGAACAGGACACACTCCTTGTCTCATTAAGAAGCTTTCTCATTCAGTCCTACTTTATTTGCAGGGATTTCAGGTCAATATGTCTTTACTTATGATCCACAAAGTTACAATAGTCAGCAGATGGGGTCAAATGAGGAGACCTGTCAGTTTAGCCGATTCTAAGGTGTAGGTAATGGAGTTTGATTACCAGCACTAAAGCTTTATCTTCCACCAACTATTCTCCAGCTTTTTATGTCTGTGTGTGCCCATGTGCATATATTAAATAGTCGTTTTCCCTGGTCTCTTTAACATTTTTTGTGTCATGTAAATGATCTAGTCTCTCATCCTTCAACACGTCCTGGAAGAGTTATCAGAAAATATCCATTCTGTCTAGTTTTGCCAACATTGTTCTGTTTGTCATTGTTTCAGGGGATATATGTCACTCAGTAGGCTTACTAGGGCTTTCCAAAATGTGTTTTGATGTTACTGAATTTGTGCAAAGTATAGGCATTTTTTGTATGACTAAGAAGACATCAGAGTTGTCTTGCTTAGCTTAACATAGTCATGAAAAATTAATAAACAAAAATTTATTTGCTTATGTGATCTTAATTACTGAACACTTTTATCGCATATTCTCATTTATATGCCTGTTAACCCAACAGATTCCTCCTTCACTTTCTTGGGCAAGTGAAGTGTCGTTTCTGGGTTTTAATTTATTCTTATTCTTCTTTGTATTACTATTTAGTTTATTTGTTTCTCTTTTAATTCTCTCCTATAGGGTTAATTTGATTCTTGTAAGGAAACCCCAATGTCACTGTTACAGATTAGGAATTAATTTTGATTACTTTATTACTCCAAATAGTTAATTTTTCATTTGAAACAGCTTACGTTATTTGTTAGCCTTTGATCATTAGATGATCTCACAGTTAATCCCCAAACTAAATTTGTCCTATAAGTTCTATTTTAATATCCATGTAGAGTTTAGAGGAAGGCTTTATTTTTTTTTCTATAGCTTTTTTCCATGCTTGACTAAACTGATAGCCTTTTATGATAGCACAACTAGATGGATAGATGAGGGGAGGACAGTGGATGTAGTATGTCTCAACTTCAGCAAAGCTTTCGATACTGTCTCCCATGGTACCCTCACAGACAAACTTAAGAAGTGCAGATTTGATGATTGTGTGGTGAGATGGATTTGGAACTGGCTGAAGGACAGAGCCCAGAGGGTTGTGGTCAGTGGAGCAGACTATGGGTGAAGTCCTTTGGCTAGTGGTGTCCGCCCAGGGTCAGTACTGGGTCCAATGTTGTTTAG
>VWZK01015274.1:30395-97315 GCA_013396935.1 Baryphthengus martii | reverse complement strand
AGTTTGCCTTTTCTGTTGTGTCACCTGCACGTGACACGTGGATTTATTACTTCTTTTGTTCCCCCCATGGTCGGCCATGCTATATCGTTTTTGGGGTCCGTAGAAACAGATAATAAAACCTGCATGAGTTTCACTGTATGTTTTCTGCTGATGGCTGCCTCCTTTTTGTTGGGCCATGCAGTCAGCAAAACACAGGCACACCACGTATATGACTTGAATGTAAGTCTATATGAAAAGAATACAACTGCTTACTGTCTCCATGTTTTTGTACAAAAAGAGATTTGTAATCATTCTTGATAGTGAATCTGCCTTTCTTTGGATTCAGAATTATACTTTGCTGTAGTCTGGGAGGCCTGCAGACATGCTCTCACAAAAGTATTACACTAGTTATACTAGGTTTATTGCAGCCAGTGAAAATGAGATGTAAATGAGATTAAAATCCAAGTCATAGTATATACTGCACATTACTGTCAATAGAAGGGAAATTATTTTGCTTTCCTATCTAGTTACAGTAAGACTAGTACGTCATTAGGAGTTTTGCCAGGGGAAATCCGTATGCCTGACACTTTTAAGAGATCAGAGCTACGTTAAGAAACTCTTGAGTTACTGGAATGCTGTTGAACCTTATGGATGCAGATAGATTTTTGGGAGCATAACCAAGTGTGCTTCTGAAGGTTAAAAATGTGCAGGGCTGCAGTTCGATGCACCTGCAGAATCCCTGCAGTCTTCAACCCTTCAGAGGTTTCCGTAAGAAATAAATTACAGAGCAGCTCCAAATAAGGGAGAACCTGGAAGAATCTTGTTTCCTTTATTTAGGATAGTGTTAAAGCAGACTAAAAGGAAGAAGTGGTTCATACCTCTTCTTCAGAATTCAGAGCTCTTGTTTCTTTCTAGTATGTAACATAAGCTGAATAATTAGTTTGTTTTTAAATGGTTTATTTTAATATCTCTTTTGAAGTCTGTCCTGGAAAGTATTACTGCAGAACTGGACAATAAGTCCCAGAGGATGAGAGCTTGGCAAGGGAAAAGGATATTTCATCAATATTAGATTTAATTAATTGCTCGCTTACACAGCAAGCAAAAGGCTTGGAGAATGTGTTTGATGCTGGGTCAGCAAAAGGAAAAAAAGAATGATGGGAAGAAGGGAAGGAGAGCTTTATCAATTTGACTCTTTTCTGCATGATTGTTGCTTCCAAGTAGATTAAAGAAGCTGGAGGAATAGAGGATAGGGAGGAAGGAATCACCAGCTAGAGTTATCTCAGATCTGGCTTATAAACAAGATTGATAACAATGCAATCCTGAATCAGAGGAAATGCAAAAGCATTTTTGTCCAGCCTGATCACCTCCTTGGCTTCTCTCCGCATACTCAAACAGTTCACTTCAATAGGTAGAATAAAGCTTATTTCATGATTTCCTTGAAACATCGAATTGCTACTGGGAGGGAGCCATGAAAATGCATTTGCATCTCTCGTAGGGATCACATGTGGCATCCAAAGTACTGTCACTGTTTCAGGATGAAAAGCCTGCCAAGGTCTTGTCCCTGCCTTTGGAGCTTCAGATGTGTTGTGGCTGGTGCTGTGATAATACAGAATAATACAAAAACCTGAAGAAGGTGACACATTTTGACATAACACTTGAAACTGGTGTAGGGAGCAATTATTACTTCTGTTAATATTTGGTTTTGATAAAAATGACATCCATATCTAGACAGATGGGTTGAATGAGTCACAAAATGGCTGGTTCTGATCTAACACTTCTGACGGTGTTTCCTGAATGCTTAAGGAGAATGTGTGTGGTTGTTCTACTTTTACAAGAAGCTGAGCAGCACACCTATATCTGTTTCCTCCCTGAGCTGGAAAATCCTTTCTATAAGGAGGGAAAAGCCTCAACTATTGTTTAGACAAGTAATTCCATGGGACAGAGGGTCTGGCTCTTGAACAGCAGCTTCTTAAGGCTTGTGTCTCTTGATGGATTTTCTCATGTCTAAAGTGGTTTGAGTTTTGAGGGAATCTTTCTATCTTTGAGATGTTTATCTCTCTTCTATAAGGAGTTTTGGGCTGTACTCGTATAGCCCCCTTAAGTCAGGAGCTAATTACTTTTCCTTTCAAGATGTAGGAGCTGAACATCTTCCTCCACTTCTGGCACATTTAGTTCAAACAGGTCAACTTGTCCAGGGATGTGAGCATACATGGAAATTCAGATAGATTGGAAATACATAAGCTTTCCAGGCCAGTGACGTGAACAGGAGCATTTACTTTACATTTCATTCTTGCCAGGCTCGGAAAAAACCATCATCAGGATTGGCTGGTACCTTTAGCACTCATTGTGGCAGCTGAGCCTCGATGTCTGAACCAATTACTGTGGTTTTAGTAGGACTGGGCAAAAAGGTGGTTCAATTCCAACTGCTTTATTGGCATGGCTAGTGTTGCAAGCTTTGCCAAAAGACATGGTGCCACTAGGGATTTGAGAGATTCACCATGTCAAAATGATTTTGGTCTTAATTCTGCGATCATTAGAACTGGAGAAGGTTTTGATCTCTGTGCCTGATCTTAGAGGTTCGGAAAAATAGTCTTAATAATGAAGGTGTAATGCTGTGTCAGCTGTGCAGCTGCGGAATAAGGGAAAGCTAGGTCTTTTCATCTAAAAACTGACAAAAGACCAAACAATAAGGCTTTCCAGTGTCTAGAGAGAGTCTAGAAAATAGAATTTGGCTTTAGGACACAGGGTCCAAATCCCTGAACAGAGCCTTTCCTAAAACTGAAAGAAAGGCTAAATCCTTGCAAACAGTACGTTAATTTGCAAGTAATTCCTGTAATAGAAAAGTGCTCAGTTAGCTGCGATCTTTGGTCACTATTTAGAATGTCGATGCAAAGAGTTAAATCTTACTTTCTTTCAATCCACTATGAAAACAACATCAAACAATGCCCTAGAAAATGTATGTAAATTATGAACAGGCTGGTTTGTACTTCTCAGAGTCTAGTGTTGTGTACTGGAAAATGTTAAGCTGATAAAGAGTAAAAGGCTGCACTATTTTAAGCTCTCTTATCCAGTTAGCTGACTAAAACTGTTTTATAGCTAGAACAGAGCATCTGGCCTGGAACACATATCATTCGTCAGTGACTCTAAATCTGTGAAAAAGCAGGGAAACAACAAGCTTGGAATAGATTCTGTCAAGCTCACAACATCTGAACAATTTGTAGTTAGAAAACCCCACTTCTCAGAAATCACAAATATCTGCCAGTCCTTGAAGAGTTTTTTGTTTTTTTTTTTCCATGAGCATGTGCTGTTTTTCTGAAGTTCTTATGTGCCTTCTAAAAAAAAAAAAGTGAAAGATGGAACATACTGTACTGAGCAGCAAAACAACGCGGCCAGCATTGAAAGAAGAAAAACAATTCAGACTAGGACCCTTCTGCTATCTCCCGAAGTAAAAAGGGTGTTAAGTTCGGCCGTTTTCTGTGTTCCTTTACAAGTTTTAATGTCAAAACCAGGTGACTAATTAGTGCCCTGTTGCTCCCATCTAAAGCCTCCAAAGAGGTCATGGAGTTTATAAAGGGTTGCCTGCCTGGGGCGGGTCATCTACTAACAGATGTAGCTCTTAATCTTGTCCGTGGCTTTTAACCTGAGCTATGTCTTCCGTCACTGTAAAAGGTTCAGTAGTGCCATAACTTGTGCCTCTGTTTCTAGATTCTTGATTAAGAAAGTAAAAATCCAGAAATTTACCACTTCACTATTCTTTCCTGCAAAGAGCTCCTGTGTAGCAGTTAAATGTCTACCTTTGATCTTAACAGAGGATTTTTTACTATTTTGTGTATTAGAACAAATTGAGAAATTCTGAAACCAGATCTACATTCTCAGAGCAAGGGGCTGAGTTTTAACTAAAAATACGTTTTGGTTTTTTTTAACATCCTACAAGTGCAACAAAATAAAATACTGTTTTCTTTTCAACATCAAAATATTATAAACTGCTTAGTTATAGTCATTAGAAAAGGGAAGAAAAATGTGAAGAAAGCAACATTAATCTTTATTTTGGGATGACTGTCTAATTTTTGGATCCTTACTTTTATGGGTTTTATTTTCAAGTTCCAAGTACATCTACAGGTGAACTTGAATAGAATATAACCCTTTGAGACAGTAAAGTGTAGATTTTTCAGTAAAAGACATATCCAATGGAAGATGTTGAAATAAAAAGGTACTGTAAGTGATAACGCTGTGGGCTGATAGCACTGTGAAATTTCTGCTTTTGGTCTTGAAAGCAACAGGACTTAAGTGGAGGTGAAATGTGTTGGCTAGAAAGTGTGAAAACCACCTTTGGGGGTTCTTTTAAACTTACCTCCTTTGTAGATGCTTCACTACAGGCATTTGTTCTGGCCTCTGCTTTCTGGACACTTCAGTATCTAAAAATACGGAAGGGAAAAGCTTTGCTTTAAGGAAATAAGTGTTTCACTCCTCAGCCCTCTTTCCTCTCCCTTCATATGGGGGTAGGATGAGGAGAGGCTCCAGTGCTTTGGTTTTACATAATTTCAGGCTCATGGACAGCCTTGTTGGCCTTGACTAGGTGCAATCTATTGACTGGACTAGAGCATCTCCAGAAACTGTTGTAACTTGTGGCTGGCCAGAGCTGATCTCTGAGCAGTTCCTTGTGCACGTGTGAATATAGACATGTTAGATTGACTTCCACTCACCTGCCCTGCATGTGCCATGGAGATTGGGCAGCAACCTGTTGGGAGAGAGTGACTCTCTTTGTTCAAATATACATCATGTAGTGCTGTAAGTTCATGGCAGTTTCCAGGGCTACCTTTTCTTTATAAGAACACCGCTAATGCTGAGATCAGGCTGTGGAAGATCATCCTCCACTCTGTGGAGAGGGGTGGACAAAATCCATCGCTCTGGATGTGAGGCCTGCTAGGGATGGTATAATGGTAGCAAATGTTTTCTTGGAGATGGAAGTGTTTTTTCTACCTCAGCTTAGTGAGCTGCTGAGCCCTCTGGAACATATCTTGGCTATATCTGAGGGTACTCATGAGTCTGCTGCTTTCTGCTGGGACAATTCTGCTCTGGTACGTTTCCATGTGTGGGCTGGTACCAAGCAATCATCCAGGCTCTGTATCCCCTCTATTTTGAACACTGAGGGCTGCCCTGCTGCACTCCTACGCATACCAGCTGCAGCAGGGAGACACCTGGGCCTGCATCTTGCATCTGAGAGCAAGGGGTGGCCTTAAAGACAAGTTGCTTTCCCAGACATCCCACAGTTGGCATGGAATGGTAGCTCTGAGCTGTCAGGCTGTTCATGAACTTCAGTTGGCTTTTCAGCTTGGTGTGGGAGGGGTACGATATTGCAACAAAACGTCTCAAAGGCCTGAGAGGTCAGCCCTAGCACAGTACTTTCCCTTCTCCTGTTGTCTGTATGTGTGCTCTGGGTCTGGCAAGGTAATTAGTTCTTTTGGGGCAATTTTATTCTCACTTAAGTGCTGTGATAAGGAATTACAGGCAGTGCCTTTCATAAAAAAATGTGGCTGGCATAGCAATGCATCACAGAATCATAGAATGGCTTGAGTTGGAAGGGACTTTCAAGATCATCTAGTTCCAATCCTCCTGCCATGGGAATGGACACCTCCCACTAGACCAGGTTGCTCAGAGCCTCATCCAGCCTGGGCTTACATTTCCAGGGATGAGGCTCCACAACTGCTCTGGGCAACCGTTCCAGTGTCTCACCACTCTCATAGTAAAGAACTTCTTCCTAATGTCTAATCTAAATCTCCCCTGCTGTAGTTGAAAACCATTGCCCCGTGTCCTATCCCCACATGCCCTTGTCAGAAGTCCCTCTCCACCTTTCCTGTAGGCCCCCTTTAGACACGGGAAGGCCTCTATAAGGTCTCCCTGGACCCTTCTCTTCTCCAGGCTGAACAGACCCAACTCCCTCAGCCTGTCCTCACAGGAGAGGTGTTCCAGCCTTCTGATCATCTTTGTGGCCTCCTCTGGGGAGGAGGTGAGCACTAAGCAATGTGTGATTGTTTTATCCAGGTGTAGCTGGACGGTGTGAATCAGCCCTGTCAGCAACTCACCACTAATGTGGGAGGGAGGAGGTAGCCATGGCAGTGCAGGTAAATGGAGATACACAGGAGGAGCAGGCTGTCTTAGGATCAAAATCAGGGGCTACACAAAACCGAAAGAGGCTCCTTGTCTGCTTGTTTATCCTATGGTGTTTGCTTTTAAAGTTGGCATGCTCTGAGCGGTTATGTTTTTCCCACTCTGTCGTAGCAGTTGCTGCCAACCTCATTAAACAAGTATCTCCTATCACTGGCCTTCTGTGGAGTGGGAGGACTGACTCCCCCGATGTCTGCTCTGGTTAGTTACTAATCCCAGTTCTCGCCTGATTCCTGCTCCTTACTCAAATAATATGGGCTTGGAGTTGATTGATTGAAGCTGCATTTTATTATTTTTTTTTTTTTCTTTACTGTAGAACTAAGTGTTGCAAGTGAAACAACTGCAGGTGCATGGGAGAGATTGAGGATGGAGGTTTATTATTAGGGAAAGGGAAACTCTTTATGGAGTTGAGTTTGTGTATAAAACGGTTTGCTCTTACGCCTCAAACAGGCAGGTGACCCCACCCTGTTCTCTGAGGGACCTGTTCCTGCCAACTCGGGAGTTTGCTATTCATGTATAACCCTGTTCAGATTTCATACCTGCTCTATTGTGGACCTGTGAAAGTCCATTCTTTGCTCACCTTCTACAGATTCACAGGCTTGTTTTACATTGGACACAGGAAGAATTTCTAGTTTCTTCAGATCTCCAGGAGTTTTTCCTAAACAACGATCTCAGCCACAGGTTGTTGTCTGAGGTGGATGAAAGGCCAAAGTTGAGAACTGTGGGCTGGATGTGAAGAGCAAGCTGGGCTGGAGAGGTTTGCAGGATCTCTTTTCCGTTAAGATTTCAAGCTGAGACCATTGTATGGGTCTTATCATGGATATTGGATGCAAAACACACTGAGGTGCTACTTCTCTTTTTTACTTGTGTTTGTGTATGTTGAATAGAAGTAAGGTAGAGGAAACAATGCTAAGACTGAACTAATAGTTAATTGGTCAAGGGATATAATTAGATTTTTTTTGTTGTTGTTGTTGCTTGCATTGCAGCACTGCTGTCTGAAAGAACCCACTGTGGGAGAAAATTAACTTGTCTTCGCTATATGGAAATTGGGATGTGATTTCTATTGTGTATGTAGGAAGGGGGAATGAAGCTGCTTGTGACACAGCTATTAAATTTTGTGTTTGCCACTTGTGCTCTTTTGTTATGGATTAATTGTACCTGGCATCAACACGGCTTGGTAAGGATTATGGGAAGCTGAAATTTATAATTGGAAATATCCAAAGCTATTTTATTAAAGCAAGTCTTGCCACCCAAAATCTACGTGAACTTGGCTTTGTCTAGTTTTGCTCTTAAATAGTCGAGACCTTGGAGTTAATGTAATTTATTGTGCTCTATGTAAATGAGGCTGTGCTAAATGACTAACGCGTGTTATCCACGTGGATCAGAGATGAGGTGTCTGGGGGGAAATGATAGTATTTGACTGATAACAGCTACCCACCAGGGAAGTCCCTGGCTTTCATTGCCGTAAAGATATGAGCACAAATGTATTATTACACTAATAAAAAGCCAGAGGAAGGAATTCTTCTCCTTGCCCTTTTTTTTGAGGGCACTCAGGTCTTTATCCTTCTAGCCAAGAGCAATTTTTGCAACAATCTGTCGTCTTGAGGGATTAAGTCAGTGTTAAAGACAGGGGAGGCAGAACTATTAATTGCAGGCAAATCAGTTGGGGTAAAAATGCAATTAGAAGAGATATTGTGGGAACTGGCAAATCCCAGACACACTTTCTTTATACTAAAATTTTTCTGTACTTTGATTTATGTGTTCAGATCTTCCAAGCTACCCACTTGATAAAACCTGTAACAAAAAGGGAATTTATCAGCAATTTATGGTGAAGACACGGAAAACCTCTCAGGCATCTCATGTCAAATTCTACATTTTTCGCTGCCATTGCACTTGTTTAAGGTTGTGTAAACTTACCTATACCTGGATTGTTTTTAAAAATAGGCACATTCAAGCAGTTGACGAGAACTGTTGTATGAAAAACGCTATATAAACTCAAACTTTCAGCTAAGGATGCTTCAGGGCTGAAACACAGATGTCTGAGCTGGATTAATCACTTGTTCACCTAGAATAAAATATAATACTTGAAATGGTAGGGTCTGTTATTATAATAGGTGTTTTGAAAGTATGAACCTTTTATGAAGAACTTCATTCAGAAACGTTCCTGTATAACTCCATTCAAATCATGTTTTGTGCAGTTCTAGAGTTTCTGCTCTAGACCTGTATTTCTCATCACCACAGCCATCCTTTAGAAATCATCTAATGCAAAATTAAAAGAAGAAATAATCAAGACCATTAAAATTCATAGAGAGAAATCCGAAATAAAATGTATATAAAGATCTCTTAGACTACACAAACATTAACTCATACAGCTGAAGCAGTGAAGCTCCCATGTCTCTTAGATCCTTTTTTTCCCTTTCTAGTATTGAGTTATCAACTGTGTTTTTCCCCCTCTCTTTTTCTTTTTTTTTCCTTTTTAACCTTGATGTGGGGGCCGAATTTAAGTTTTTCTGTTATGCAAAAACTGACAAAAGAAAATTTACCTGTAAAAAAGACTCCTTTGGAAGCTCTTGCGACTCTGGCTATCTCAAATTCAAATAGCATTTAAGCTGTGGTGTACAAAATTTTGATGTTGAGTTTCAGTATCTTTGTGTCTGGACGTCTAGATCGGGTCTGAAGAGATACTAAAGCATTCACAGGCTGTTCATACCTTATTAATGCTTTCTCTGATAGAAGAGGGAAATGCCATGGCATTTGCAATCCATCTACCACCTCCAGGCATACTGTTTAGGATTGTAAAAAAAAATCCCGAATAAACCTGGCAGGGGAGGTAGTTGAGATTTGATTTCTGATTGAAGATGAAAAATGTAATTTGGGTAGAACATAATTAACATTATGTCACGGGGAAGAGATTCACCAAACAGGAGCGTCAGTTCTCATCACCATTCCCTGTCTCATTCTTGATAAAGCCCAAACAAGTCATGAACACAGTATGTCTACCTCCTTTTGCATGAAATGGCAGTATGATGAAGAGATTTGTAAAGAATCTGTGACACTCTAAATAGAAAACCCCCCAACCTTTAGGAATGAAAATGAGTTCTGAACAGTACCTGCCCTGAACCCTGCAAAAGGGATTGGTTTTGGGTTTTGGTTTTTTGTTTTGCGGCTTTTATTGGTTGTTAGGGTGTTGTTTTTTTGAGCTTGTTTTAAAGTATTGTTGCAGCTCGCATAGTATATCTAACCTGAGTTGTGGCATTTGAAATCCATCTAGATAACCATGCCTTTTCTCATACTTCCACAACCCATACTGTAATCAGAAGCGTGGCTGCATCTTATTCAGGTACTTCTGAGCTAGTCTGGAAGTAGCCAAACTAGTTTAAGAAATAGAGATGTGGCAATACAAAACATCTTTAGCTTCCAGAAGGGTTTTGTCTAGGTTTCCACATGAATGCTGCTGTAGTGGAAGGCATTGCTGGTGCTTGTTAGTGTGATTTCATGCTTGGCTGATGCTGATAGAAGTAAAATCACTGAATGGAGAATTGATTCTGTTCTAGCTCAAACCAAGATACTCAGATGTCTGATTATCAAGTGCTAGTCACCTTTCCACACTGTTAACATGTTGAAGAAAGCAATTAAGCCCTATCTTTAAAATTTTAAATTACATAGACGCTTGTTTTCCTCATTACAGAGAGAAAGAACCAAGGATTGTGTTACAAGAAAGTAGTTCAGACTGAGTTGTTATAAAGTGCATAAGGACAGGTCTCTCCATGAGAGATTGCCATGGGAGCTCCATGGGAAGCACTGTCATAGAATGAACAAGAAAGGCCAGTTGTCCCTGAAATATTTTACCCATATTTTATAGATGTAAAAATGATAACTCAAAGATTTGAACAGAAATTTGTTCTGAAAAATAGATCCCCCAAGGCACTTTGATTTTGTGAGATCATTGGAAAGCTTTCGTGAAATGCTTTTGTGAGAAAGCAAAAGGAAATTTGAAATTTATTGCAAACTAGGAGCATTCTCACATTGGTCATAACAGTAACATATTACAACAGCTTTGGACAGGCCTAAGTCATTAAGGAAGGTATATGACAGTAGAAGTGTACATCCTCAGTGCAGGCTGTAATTTCAAGGAACAGCTTAGATGACAAAAATAGTTTAAGCTAGTTCCTGGTCAATGATAACTAATTGTTAGTTCCCTAACCCTGAAACATGCTTTTCTTTGAGTTGTGCCAATGCGATCGGTAGTGGATCAATAGCCATCACCTGATGTATATCATCACCTCACAGGTGGCTCTGACAGGAGGTTGAGAGTGGAAAGATTGCGGTGTAGGGTGGGGAGGAGCAGAGAGGGACTGCTGCATGTTTCAGCTGGGCCCCTGACCCGTGTTACATGTAAAACTGCTGCTGTAGACCAGCAAAATTTGAACCTCAGCCAGAGTAAATCATATGGTGAAGCTGGAAATGGCAGCGTTCTGTAGACTTAAGTTGCTGATGGTTCAGCTGATTGATTCCTCTCCTTTTGACCATTTATGACCTACAGAAATGGTGTGCGCTGGGCTTATTTGAGTGGCTTGTACCTCTGTTCTAAGCAATTTACTGCTTCATAGGGCAAACTTGAGAAGAAAGAAAAAAAGAGTCATTTGTTGTTGTGTCTTCTAGCCTTCCACGCTGCCTCCTCGCTTTTGTGCCCCCTGGACAATTTGAGCATTGAAGATGTTGATTTCAAAAGGCTTTTCAGGTGCAACAGAATGATTTTAAGTAAACGTGACTCTGGAGTGAAGGGACCCTTGTTGTGCTCTGCTTGAAAACATGCAAAACAGTGATGCTTTGACAAATATTTCTCTTGGCTACGGAAGTGGGGATATGGGAAAAAGACTTGGCTAGTCTAGATGACACCTGCATTATAGCTGTTGATGTATACATGGGTCTTGCATGTACTCATATATCAAAATGGCACTAGAAACACTGAAGCAAAACTAATTTTAACTGAAAGAGGTAGCCTTGTTTCCAGTGAAATTCCTACTCTAGCAGATTACCTTCCCACCTGTCAGGCAAACAGGACACCATACGGAAAGCTTTTGTTGGATGAGCACAGGCGTGTCCCTAAATATTTTAGGAGCATAGCTTATGGAAGCGTCTTGTAAGTGAGCATCTGTTTAATATTTGCTGGGGTGACTCTGTTGCAGGTGTATGCACCACAGCTGTGGATCGTGTCTGCAAAAGTAAAAATACTGTGCTCCTTTCTGATAGAAGGGGGAGATGCTATGCACATTAAGCCAGTTCAGTGGCTGTCACTAAAATGTTGTCTTTCTTCTTCTCCCTTTTTTCTGTTTGCCCCCTGCTCTTAGCCTCAAGGAACTGTTGTTTTACTCCATTTTGCCCTTGCTCTGGGGCTCACCAGACTCGGTGGTGCTCAAATTCACTACCCCAACAAAAAGCTATTCATGAGGGGTTTTCTAATTATTTTTTTTTTTTTTTTCAGTGGATCAGTGAGTTGAAATAGTTTGTTGTATGGCCAGGTGTATTTGTTCCAGTGCAGGCACAAGGGAGAGTATGGGAATATGCAGCTGGAAATGAGGGGAAGGAGGACATCCATTCTGCTGCAGCCTTGAGATGTTAGACTTGTTTGGTCCAGTATTGTGCAATTGCCATATGATGCCTTGGGAGAAAAACAACTGATTAATGCTTAGCTTCAGCTTTAGATGGAAAAAATGAGGAGATCATAGAAGGATCACCTATTATCTCTTGCATCATGGGTTTAATTTCTTTCCTGCCTATAATTCAGCCTCTGTCTTTATAAATAGTATCTGATAGTTGCTGCAGAAAGCATTAGCACATATATTTCATGTAAATTGAATTTGTTCCATGAGTGATCAGATTAGTTCTCAGTAGAATTTGTTATTTATTAAAGTTTTGTCAATAAAACTGGTTGTGAAAATTCTGGTCAATATATCTCAGCATGCAAGTGTTTGCACAAACCTGTATATGCATAAGTGCTTGGACTAAAATTGTTCAACTCACATTCCTGAAACATATTTTTGACCTTGAAAGTAATCTCATTGGGGAATAGAACAAACCTGCTTCTCTCTTGTGGTCATTCAGTAGCTAATAAAAAGAATAGTATTAATGATGTACAGTTAGTGAATAATCTACTAGCTGAAACATGTTTGTCGTTATTAAAAGACTGGCTTAAGGAAAAAGGCTTGTAAATAAGTCTAAACTCTACAAAGATTCCTGGCTTGGATAAATCTGTGTCGCTTCAAGTCTTTTATGGGAGCTTAAGCCAGTGTACATCAATTGAAAGTCTTCTGTTTTCACTGGGGACTAATATTTGACCAACTGTAGTTCTAGCAATTGTATAAATCATTAACGCTTTTCAAAATTAAGTATTCAAATAATATTTGACCAGTTTGTTAAATAGCAAATTAATGTGAGCAATTCAAAGTGTGTTCAGAGAATTCAGATATGCTGGGGAAAAAGAAAGCACTTTCCACATGCTGGGACGTTTATACCTGTTTGGCAATATTAGGTAGCCTGTTTTTTGCTGAAGTGTATAGTCTGGTTTGGCCTTCAAGCTGACTATTCAAATGCAGCCGTGGGGGTTTCGCGGTGAATTAGCACAATCTTTTCTCCCCTCACTCTGAGAAGGTTTGTCTGAGATTGCATACAGGCTCTTTAGCTGTCCCTAGTTCTCACTGCAAAAGTAAAATCAGGTTAAAGCTTTAGCTAAATCATGGTTATGAAAGCATTTAAATTGACATGAAGCTTTGTTAGTTGACATGTTTGAGGTAAGATGCTATTAGGTAGTGGAGGGTGGGGTGGGAGTTGCCTTCATTAGTGTGGTTTCATTTGAAGCCTACAGAGAAGTCATAAATACTGGTTAGTCCTATCTTAATCTCTAATAGTTTCTGTCTTTCTATCAGCTGCTTCATAACATGACATGATTAGTTTAGTAGGGGTCTTGGAGACACTGTTTCTGATGGGTGTTTAGCTATAGCAGTGAAAGATGTTACTCTTGCTCCTGGGGAGGTTTCATGGAGGGGGAAAGCAAGCGTGTGCTTGGCTGCAGGGCCGCAGGTCATGGCCTGGCTGATAGCTCTGGACTGCCGATGAAGACAGAATTGCAGAAACGTGACAAGTTGTGAACAGAGAGCGAAGCACATGTCATGTTTTGCCTACTTCCCCCACCGACTGATACATTTTAATGAAGGTCCAAGGCCACTCTCCATCATGTTCCTCTTCTCTTACGATGATCAGTTTAAGGCCTAACGGAGTAGACTTCAAGCAGCATTTAACAACTCTGAGAGTCCCAAATTCAACACAAAAATGAAACATAACTTGAGATACAGTCTCACCAAGTAGTGCTATATTGGACAACCTCAGGCAAAAACCTGTTCTTCTTGGCACACTGCCCTTTTTTCCTTCACAGACAGTGTTCTTGAGGGTTCTGTAGTGGAGAGGGTGTAAAACAGTTCATGTGTGATTAAAGGTTTATTGTTTCGTAGTTACTATGAACATTTTTTTTTCTAGTTAATTATCTGCCTTTCTGTGGAGAAGAGCAGGAAAGTTTCTAATATTGGATTAATTCCAGCACTGAATTATTTTTATTTTCAGACTGTGTAGTATTAAATTTTGTGGGCAATTAAGATCAGTGCATAGCTCACCTAGGCCAAGAATATATTGCAAATAGAGTACATTTTATTTTTTTAAACAGTGTTTTTATGTAAAATACAAGCATCTGCTCATGTAACCATTGAGTAAAAATGAAAAAGGTTGTGAACTCAAGTTTAAGGGCAGAAAGTCTTTAATGAGACTCGAAGTTAGTGTAATGCTGTTGATGGGGGTACTTGAAGGTACTTGGCCCTTTGAGACAGTTCAATTGAGCAGTGATGAGAAGGAAGGCATCTCAGATTGGCTCTTCCTCGTGCTCCTATTCCTCCAGTTCTTCATTAGCAGCACAGCCTTATTTGCAGTCCTGACTGGTTTCTTGTACCATGCTCATGTGCTCACTGCATGTACCTCTGGCTCTCAGTTCTCCAAGGCAAGCTAATCTCTCCCTACCAGTAATAACTCTGCTTATAAGATCACCTTCCAGTTGAAATAGTAGTCCTTGGGTTTTTACTGGAGAAATCTTATGACATACTTCATTGGATTCTGTTAATTAGTGTGGCTTTTTTTTTTTTAAAAAAAGAAATGCCTTAATAGTTCAGAAATATAAATGAATGATGCACAGTTGTGAGGGCTAGGGCTGATGAGGCTGTGATGGGTGTATTTGCTCTGTATTTTCACTGGTACAAACAGCGTTGAGCTGGAGAGACAGAGTTTAGGAGCATCTCGCTGTATATGACCTTTTGAGGTAAAGAGGATGCATTAAACCCTCAAGCTAGTTGTGTGCGTGAAGATAGGTGCATTTAGAAAAAAAACTTGGGAGAACCCAGCCAACCTTGTCCTCCTCTCCCATGAAGCATATCATAGAATGTCTTGAGTTGAAAAGGACCCTAAAGATAATCCAGGTCCAATCCCCATGCCATGGGCAAGGACAACTCCCACTAGACCAGACTGCTCAGAGCCTCATTCACCTTCCAGGGATGAAGCTCCACAGCTTCTCTGAGCAACCTATTCCAGTGTCTGGAAATGTTACAGAGAGTTTGGCTCCTGCTGCACTAAGGAGCATGATTCAGATTGGAGTAGCACTCAGTTCAGTAAGCAGAGAGCTGATGCAGTCTGCTCAGCGACCATGGGAAACCAAGCTAAACATGCTTACCGAAGAGATTAATCCATCTCCATTCAGTCATTTTATGAGATAAACCCAAATGTCTTAGTGGGGACTGATTCTTTTTCTTGTGACCTGCTACTTCTACAGCTGGATTCAGGTTGTAGGAGCCCTGCTCGTGGTGTTTGCTCGGACGTGTACTAGTACCTCCCATGAGGGGAGGGAAGAAAAAAACCAAAACTGATCCATTACATGTCTTTTTTAAATCACAAAAAAAAATAGCTTTTCTAAAAAAGATCAGAATGTGCTTAAAGCTATGAATATTCACTAGTGAGGCACTTGAGTACATGCTAAAAATGCACATCTCTTCTTAGCAAGAGAAAGTAATAACATCACCATGAAAATTCCCGAGTATCTGAAAAGTATATCCATTCTTTCTTCTTTGTAAAGGTATTTTTAAGAGGGGAAAAAAACCCATAACCAAACCCAAGGGTGAATTTCCAAATGTGGCTGGCTCGTGGCATGCTGGCAGGAGGGAAGGAGTAGGCAAAGGTATGAACAGCCAGGAGAGTGAGGTTGCGATTACAGTTTTTGGCATCACCTCACAAAATCCCACAACCCACTCATTTAGAAGAGTTATAAAACTGAAGATACAGCTTTAGGGGTAGCACTAAGGTAACATAACCATCCACTACTACTGAACCACCTGCTTCGTTGCTCATTCCTGCTGTGTCGTGTGCTCAACTGCTTCTCTTGTTCCAGCAACAGCATTTGCATGTCCCCCATGTGGATCCTGTTCAGGCATCTCACTCGGCAAGGACATAAAGCACCTACCAGAAAACGAATGGTCTTTTGCTTTGATTTCCTGCATGAGGGTATGAACACTCAGCATGGGATACATGGATTAATTAATGGGCAGCAGAAAACAATGAGAGATTTAGCTGTAGAGCAGAAGGCAGATAATAGGGGCTAGCTCTGTGAATTTGAGTCAAAGCAAGGAATTAAATGTCGGTGTCCTGCTTGCAATTAATGAACACACTTATCTAACTATCGGCTAATTTGAAGAACAAATTGGTATGCATGTGGGTGATAACTAGGATTTTAAAAAAAAAGTTCAGTTTTAACTGTGCTGTATTTTTGACAGAGTTTGAATCTCTTATATAAAATGTCTTCCTTAAGTGGTTATGGTGTTTTATTATTCATATCTGTCCTTCTTGATACATAACTTCTTTTTATGGACTTGCATTTATGCCACGTGTAGGACTTGGAAGATGCTCACACACATTATTTCAGTACACGTTCTAGTCTCACATTGATTTATATTTCCTAGCCATCCCTTTAGCTACTACAGTTAAAATGGAAAAGTTGTTAGATTTGATGATCCATCACATGAACAATTTGTCTATTTTTTTACTGCTACTAACCATGAAAAAAATTAGAGAATTCTCTATAGTAGTGTTGTGCTAGAATTCTTATGTACAGACTTTTTGCTTTGGCTTGGTTTGTACAGCAGAGGTTTTAGCTGGGCATTTAGTCTTCAGTAAGGCTTTCTTTTTAGAGATTATTAGCACCTTTTTTACACTGGCTATATTAACTGTACAAGCAGATGGACAATGTTGTCTGTTTTAATTGTCCTTAACTTGGCCTAAATTGGTTGCTGGCCAAGTACTCATCACCTGTAGATCAGACTTGGCAGCCCTTTTGTTTCTCAGCCAGATGTTTTGTTCACAGGATTATTTCTTTTTGAAACGCCGCACCAAAGTACAGCTGAAAAGCAAAACACACTACTGGATTTCAAGTAACAAAGAACTGCTGAACATATAATTTCTCTTGTTTTGGTCCTTTTAGGATCATTATGTAGTGCTTTTATTGGCATGGCTTACCAAAGGCTAGGACATAAACAATAAGCTGGAAATCATCCTTTTTTTCTTTTTTTTGTCTCCTTTCCCGTTCCCTGCATGCAGGAAGTTTAGCACAGTACATCCAGTTCTTTTAGGATGGACCTCTGCTCTGTTTATTGTTCTTCATTTACTCAAATAATAACGATAATTAATATTTTATAGGCTAGTAAGTTGTATGAAACAAACATTGATGTAATAAAAAAAAAATCAGCTTGTACTATTGACTGTAAAGCACCTTGGATTGGATCCAACTCTACTGTTACTTATGGTGGCCTAATTTCGTTGAAGTGATGTCTCCTCTCTCTTGTTTACAATCACTGAAGCTAAATGAGAGGTCTCAGGTTTTCCAGCACAATCGTCCCGGAGGGTGTTTTGCTCTCCCTGTCCACTGTAGGGCAGTTGCCAATGTGTGTCTGAAAGAGCTGGTTAGGAAATAGGGACAACTTAATGGAGCGTTCGCTCATCTAAATCACAGCTACGCTGGCTGATGTGACCACTTTGTGTCATCGGATCACTTGATGCTGGTCTGACTCTCAAAGGTCCTGTCACTCTTATGTTAGATCACGCGGTCTGGGTGATATAGTGTAAATTGATTTGAAATGAAGTAGTGTATCTGGCCTTCACACTGAAAAGCTTAGTTATAGATACCTATTTGAACAGAGGGATGATCATGATACCTCCATGATATGCAGCAAGACAGGAATGGGGAACTAATTCCAAGAAGCCTTGACTTCTCTAAAGAAAATGACTTTTAGGTGCCTATAATTATTAATTCTGCTGCCTTAAACAATTTTTTGTTTAATTTTTTGTTGCTGCCTTGAACAATTTAAGCAAAGGATATTCTACTTTTTTTCTTTAATATACCTAGCTTATAATTTAGACTCTTAAAAATATAAAAAGGTCCTCAATGTGACTCGTACCTACCATACTGGCGGTATTAAACTTATAAAATGATCTTTTTACCTATTTGTCTTGGGAAATCCTTTGTGTCCTTAAGCTACAACTCTTGAAAGCAAGATGTCACGTGTAGCTGTTCTAGCCAACAGTTCCTACACATGGTGCTAAACAAATCTTCCATCCAGGATCACATTTTATGCTGGTTGGTATGCTCACCTCAGTAACAAGTTTGTGTATTTCACTCCTTTTTTTTTTTTTCAAGCAGACCTGGAGAATTCATTGCGCTCCTCGTCTGACCAAGTCTAACACTTTCTACCTGTCCCTGGTCTTTTACTTTGCCACACTAGTTCAGATCTCCTTACCCTTCTTTTATTACACTTCTGTGACCCACTGTAGCTCCCTGGGGTCTACTTTTCCCTGGCCTGGTGACCAACTTGGAGATAGTTTGCGCCTCCTTGCTTTACCTAGCTCTGGTAACAGGTTTAATAAAGCCTTTTAGCCATCTCTGAACCAGGCTACCCAGCACTCTCTTTTCATAGCACGAGTGGCTAGAAGGACTGTCTTGGAGCCCAGCCTTTCCCTCAAAGAGGGATTATTGCCAGCACTAGTTCAGATTTTGCAAACTGCCAGAGATAGGAACTTTGCAGTCCCTCTGGTACCCTGGGTAACCTGCCCTGTGTTGTATGGCACTCCTAGGTTTTTTGATTGTGAGTGTTGGTGGTTGTTTTGGGTTTTTTTGTGTGTGTGGTTTTTGCTGCTGTTGTTGTTTTGGGTTTTTTTTGTGTGTGTGGTTTTTAAAGTTTTTCCTCCTGTCCCAGTGTGAGCTCGTAGCTCTTGTCCATGTTTAACTTGCATACCACTATCCACTTAACTGTATCTGTAATTACCCTTAAAGCAGTAGTAAAAGCTCAATATGGAGCCATTGGTAATAGCTCTTTTTGGAGCATGCAAAGGTGCAACTCAACTCATTTGTTTGATTTAAGTATTTCAGCTGAGACATGTTCATGCCTGTACTCCAAGGTGTCTTGTCTATATGCTACAAACAGTACCTAGAAATTTTCAGTTTCTTTAGCTTGCTTGCAGCCCAGCAATGACTTTGGACCATTCAAGAGCTGTCTTTTCTATGGGAAACAAAGATTTCTGGCTATGGGAATGTTAGGAATATTTAAGGACAAAATCTCTGACAAATGTGATTTCTTCAAAGGAAAGAACCTGAGGCCGGTAAAACTATTTTGTCAAAACCATTGTTTTCATGGGTGTGGTTTCTTGTCTGGGAAAGAAGCCTTGAAAAGGCTGGATTAGCCGACATGCAGCCTGGCTCAGGTTGCTCTGTAAGGTTTCTGATATTAGTTGCATTTACACTGTAATACTTAAAGCTATATAATGATATTGCTGGCAAAGTGGTTCTGCTGTAGTCCTGGTCTCAAGCTTTATAAACTCTTGCTTTCACGAGCTTGTGCAAAGGGCCTCTGCCAGTGAGGTCAATAAGTTAGATCATCTGGGAAAGAAGCAAGGTACTTTGAGTGCCATCCTGAATCCCTTCCATTACAGAAGCACCAATAGATGCCAACTGTCATAAATGTCCATTGTAACTCTGAAAGCTCTTATGATTAGTCAATCTTTCCTCCATTTATCCTGGAAAATGGAATTAGGCACAATGGAAGAGAAAACCTGAAATGGGTCAGTTATTTACAGTGCATTCAGCTTGCTTTTGTGCCTGAAAAGATTTCTATTTAGTTTTCATGCGATTAAAATAAAAGACGGAGGAAGCTGCCAGGGGAAAGAGCCCAGGATTTTAGGTAACTGCCTTTAGCAATACAAAAATAGTATTGAAGCAAGGCTACCAGATATTTAAGTCTTGCTGGAACAACCCCAATTTTAAAGGACATTTCTAAGCTGTTTAATAGTCTACCCTTCCCCACATTCCTCTTTTCACACCTCCTTATTGATATAAGGATATGGCTGGGGTCAGTAGCAATTTGGGAAAGAAAGCAGAACAAATTTCCTGATCGCCATGTGATAGTACATCTGTCATTTCAGTTTAAGCCAGCATCTGAAACTACTGCATTTGTAGGCATTTGGCCAGATTCTGATTTAACTGGCATCAGTTTTTGACTTGTGCAACTACTCTGTAAATCAAGGTAACTCCAGTGTAGTCAGCTGTGTAAGAGGAGAATAAGGCCTATTTTTTACCAGGTCAGCTTCTTTGTATTGTGCTTGGAGAGTCTTAGCAGTTCAGTTTGGTCTCTCAGTTGCTTCTTATCTGTTGCAGTTAGTCAGCTTGAACTCTTTCTCCACAGTGTCCCAGTTTACTTAAATGTTGGATGTAGAAGACAGGGTGCTATCACTTGTGATCTGTATCTTGAGGCAACCATTATAATCTGTTATGTTTTAAAGGGTGTCTTTGTGGGGTTCACGCAAAACTTTAAGGAAATTTTAGTGCAAGCAAGTAAAATGTGTAGATAAAATATTTATATGTAGTAAGAGAAGTGCTCTAATATATGGCTTAATCATGAGTCTAATTCAAAGAAATAGTTGGGGTGTATAAGCCCCACGTCAGCGAATTGCCTGTGATCCAGGATGTCTGTTTTGATTAGGACTGAATGTGTTGGAGTGGGGCAGAGAAAACAAAAAAAATCAATGTTGAGTTATCTGATAGTAGGGAATGATGTGTTGTAACGTCGTTCAGATGAGTATAATCCAAACAAAAAACCGAGACTAAGAATCATACTTTCCTTATTGAAACTCAAGTAAATCCAACTGGGGAGGTGAAATACAGTGTGGACATGGCAAAAATAAACTAGATTCTGTATGAATAACCAATGTGGAATGATTTACCTAATTCCAAATAATTTTGTTCAGTAGATTTGATTAATGTAAGAAATGAGGAAGTATGACTCCTTAGGAAGTGAAATAGCTGAGAATAAATAGAGTTATAATGCCACAAAATACCCCAAAGGGCTTAGTGCTCCTGCATATTAGATTTCCTTGGGAGAATTTGGACCAATAGCCCTTTTAGAGCCCCTGTCCAGGTCAGCAACATTGCTTGTGCCAATCAATACAGTACAGACATTAGTACGGCTAGTCCTGAAGTGGCACACCTTTGTGGATCTGAAATGTCAAACAACAAAAAAAAAAAAGGAAAAATCTGATAACAGGAATGTTTTTAAAGGCACAAAATTGCACATGGAGGAAACTATCATGTCAGAAGACAGTATATCACAGGGTGGTCTACTGTCATCTTTCAGTGTGGCATCTTTCAGTTCAATCTTGATCTAAGATTTTAGTTTTGGTTGGTGTGGTGTGTTTGGTTGGTGGTTTTTTTTTTGTTTTTTTTCTCCTCAGTGTATGTTTATACTTATTCTGCAGCACAAATGGACCTGTGTGAATCTCTGAGAGTTTTGCTAGGGCTCAGTGCAGGTGCAGCTCACTGTCTTGTGTTGCAGTGAGTATGAAGTGAACTAAGTATTTTCACTGGTCACCGCATTATCTCCTCACTGTACGTTTTGTACTCGCTTATCATCTCTATAAAGTAATTTTGTAAGCTCTTAGGATAAGGAACATAGCTAATGAGACTTTCAATTAGTTCAGAGATTTTTCTAGGTGTTACTAGTGCTATAACACTTTCTGTGTTTTGCACAGTCTCTAAAACTACAAGTAAAACTGTGGTTAGCTCTGTATAGAAGACTAAGAAAGCCATGTGATCATCTTCATTATCATTGACGCTACATATAAAAAAACTTAAGATAGTTGTCAAAGGGTGAAGCTGTCTTGTTTCTTTTTTTCTGTTGCTGTTACTCTTAATTTCAGACTTACTTGCTTTCTAGTTTCTAGTCTTTAATAGTTCAAATCCTTACTATTTTCTTTGCAGTTAAGCAACTATATCTCTTGAAAACAAAGCCAAGCTTTTCATATCATCTGTGCACAAGTTGGCACCCTAATGAAAAAGTGCAGTCAAAAATCTCAATATTTGACATTCACATCTGTTTTTAGTCATTTTCACTTTTTTCTAGACGTATATATTGATTTTCATTTAAGTGTGAACACATTAAGACTACTCAGCAAAATTATGTTTAATTCTGAATGTAGTTTTTAAATTTAATTTTGACAGTTGAATAACGTTTTGAGTGCTGTATTCAGAAATGGAGCTGTTCTCTGTCCACTTGCAGTCTTTTTTTCCTTGCCTTTCATCTTTCAACTTTCTCACCCAGATTCCACAAAGTTAGCTCCAAACAATATACCAAATGATTATTCTAGATTAAAATAAAAAAGGTGGTCCTAAGGGTGTTATCATCTTAAAAGTCTCCAAGACATATCTATTTTTATCTTGCTTCAGGGTAGAGGTGAATGTTTGTGTGGTAATTCACAAGCAGAATATAGATGTGTGCAGAAAGTATCATAATGATATGGAAGGAGTCCCTGCTGTAGGAGGGAAAGAGCAAGCTAGATATTTTGTAATCATAAATGGGGTAGCTTGAGTCATTTCCTGAAACAGAGATCAGCAATCACCACTGATAGTTGTGGGACTTTTCAATAAATGGACCAAAGATAATCCTGTGAGGTATCCGAGGCTGGATCAATAGCAAATGTTCAACTGGATGTGCTTTCCCCATATACAGGGTCCTAGGTCCATTGCAAACAAATCAACTTTGAATCCAGGAGGTTTCAGCAGGTTTTCTGAGTGTCTTTAGAGTGCAGCAAACTTGTGCAGTCTTTGGACACCTATAATAGGAGGAGGGAAATATTTGGATGGATTCTGGGAGGTGTTTACTGTCTTAGCAGATCAAGATCAAAGGGATGAGAACTAGCATGCTCTCATCCTTCTGGAGACTGAGGATGGCAATAACAAGACTACACATGCAGGATTTGGTACAGACCTGGAGAGGAAGGAAAAGGAAATCCACAGGGAGCATGAAAAATGTGGTTCGTTTTCACATGATCAGCAAAGCATATATTTTTCATGTGATTACTACCATACCTCGAGTCTGAGATATCTGCCATCAGAAAACATAATCTGTACCCCAGTAATCTTAATTTTTGGACATACGCAAGGAACCCTGGCAGGTTTCCTATAGAGTAATTCCAAAGAAATACAAAGGAATTTGAGTTGGACAAAATGAACTGTCAGCTCTTTCAGGGTGGGGAAAAAAAAGAAAGGAAAAAAATACTTACTAAAAGAAAAAAAAAATCGGTGATTTAGGGCTATAGACAGGAACACTGAAAACAGGTATTTTAGGAGCAGTTAGGTTGGAAGCCTCAGTCTGGGATAATTATAGGGAAATAACCTTTGCAGTATTGACATAAACGTGAGAAAGATGTTTGAGCTGAGCTTTGTTACCTTTAAACATAGTGAAGACAGTAGGAAGGTTTAGATTTTAATGTTGCTGTCTACACTGTGCTTCAACCCACCTCTTCTTGCTTGAGGAGGTAGCTTTATAAGCTGAGTTGTTTAGTTGTCTCCATGCCGAACGAGCACCACCATATCAAGACTGGATGGGACTGCCTCAGCTCCAGGAGGAAGGACACGTTTTCTCCTGTAGAACTGCTGCTTTTGAGGGCCTAGGGAAAGTCAAGTGACTTGGGCAGTGGATAACTGGAGTTGAGTGAACAAGGGTCTTGTAAGTTTGAACTGACCTGTGAGGTCATCTTGCCTCAAGAACATTAAGAAAACTACACACTCACTTTTTCATAGATGAGGCATCAAAAAGAAATGAATTTTAGCTGTTTGGAGCACTCAGCAAGCAGTGCCAGCATGGTGAGTTACTGGTACAAATACCCATTTTGTAGAAGGACCAAACTGGCCAGAGCCACTCAGTGTTTTCTGCTGTTCTACAGCATCAGTAGGTGAGAGAGTGCACTGGAGTACGCCTGTTAAAAGGTAGCATTCACAACTTAGATAAATAATAGTTTGAAATAGAACTAAAACTTTAACATTCTATAATAAAATATAGTGGAAAGGAAGGTTCTCAGGCCATCTCTGCTTAGTAAATGTAAACAGCATTTATCTGTATTTCAAAATTCTAGGAAAATATACCTTTTTTTTTATACAGAATGAAACTTTGTCTGACACTATCAGTTACTTAAAATACATCTTAGACTTAGGAAAACACAGAAAGTATTGAATGGTGTAAAATTATCCAGGGGGTATCCTTGGATACCCCAAATTATTCAGAGGCTCCCTCTGAGAGACCTAATACTGCATTTGGATGAAAGTTATTCAGCTAGGTTTTAATTGTGGCCTTGTCCCACTTCCTGATACTTGGTTTAAATGAATCTGGAAGTGTTTTGAAAACTTCATCTCCCCTGGGTTTGTGGGCAGAATCTTAGGAATCGCTGAGTTTTCCACATAAAAATCATAAATAACCAAGACTCACGTGAAACTCTGTCCAGAACAGGTAGTATCTATTTTAACAAACGTAGCTGAGCTGTAATGGAGGAGTGAAACCTTCAAGAATTCATTATATTGATTTTAATAGTTACCAACACCTCCATCCTGATTATGCATCACTTGAAATAATGCCATAAAACTCACGCACCTCTACTTTCTCCATAAAAATTGTAACAGACAATGTTACTTAAATGTTTTAGCTATTTTTATTTTTTGGTTTTGTTTGTTGTTTTTTTTTCCCAGAGATTTCCCATCACATGATGCTCCTGTTCCTCTCCCTGGTTCTTATCTCTGTTGACCCCACTAGTTTGCCTCCCTAAAGATCTCCAGATCCTTCTTTGATCTGTTTTAAGGCAGCAAAAGAGCCACAAAATACCCAGTTGTTCGGTGATTGGAGTTATCTTCTTTTTGCTGTTTTTTTTGGTGGTGGTGTGTTTTTTTTTTCTTGAGTTGATTTTTTTTTCCTGAGCAGTTTTCTACGTTTTTAACACAGGTGGCAAACAACCTGGTCCTCAAAGATTGTCCAATGAGCTGATGCAAAGTGGCGGAGAGGAGAAAGGTGCAAAGAGGCAGGAGACGGTACCTTTCAGAGGTGGTGGTGAGCTGTTACATCACACAGTTTGACCCCAGCCTTCTGCATTTGAGCTTCCTTAACGTTAGGGATGTATTTCCAGCAGCAAAAGCATTTGATGCATGCTATGCAAGGCCACCAGGACCTGCTGCATGGTAGTTCATGGTCTAGTGCTGGTACTAGTGAAATTCTCTCTTGTTGCTGCACTCACATGTGAGATTGTAAGGAAAAAACATAACCTTTGTTTGGTGGTGTCCAAAGACTTCTTGTGCCATGGTGTGTGTGGCTACTAATCTAAGATAACCACGTAGGAATGCATTTGTTAGACTATGCAGCTGCATGAGATAGGAGATAGAGGTTAATAACCAAACTGGAATTTCCTGAGGGTTTTTGGTAATGTTGAAAACTTTGAGAGAAATGTGAACGGTAAGATACCTTTGGATCTTGGTATGATTGGTGATACTGAATTGCATTAGTGATCTTGCAGCCTCTTCAAGCCTATGTCCTTTAACAATTGGAAAAGCAAGGAGTGCCTACATCCTGAAAACTACTTTCAGGGACGTTTGTTTAAAGGAAAAGAACCCAAGAAACCCAACAATGAAAATAAAATAAACACAAATATTTCAGAGTATACAAATGACACTGTGTTGATGCTAATGGGGATGTTTTGCTTTCATATATTTTAAAATGCCTTACTTTCTATATCTGGTCATTAAAGGGACTGTTTTATTTTCCTGTGAATTTTCCCATATATCACAATGTCATCCTTGAGAAATCAACCATAACTGCAATAGATTTATTTTCATTAATGCCTAAATAAATATTTTTTGATTAAAGAAAAAATAAATGAAGACCTTTCTCAACTTCTGCTCCAAAGAACAAGTGTTAGGTGTAAGGCTTTATTCTCAGACCAGTCTGGATTCTTTTCCCTGTATTCATTTTGCCACTAATGTCCTATACAAGCACACTAGCTAAGCCTTAACTTCATAACTTTAATGAAAACTGTGTAGAAACGAAGCAAATATATCATTATTATTTGTTGTTTGTGAAGTACTTTGGGAAGCTGTATTTGGATAAAAGTCAAGCGTATAGATAAACTTGTCTATTGACAGGAGGAGATTAAATATCTTTATCCTTTTCTGCTATCTGTTAGGGAAATAATTGGAAGGGAATCTCAAAAGACTATGATATATAACTGTTCATATAAACAACCAAATGTTTGACTTGCTATCTGCAGCTCAGATGATCTAACCAAATTTCTGTGTTGAAAATTGGCTACAAATCTCCCAGGAGTTGGCAACCCATTAAGGTTTTCTTGTATTCTACGTTAGCAGAAAGACAAAAATATAAAAAAAGTCTTATCCAAAGCCGTTTGTCTTATCGGGGAAAAAAAAATAAAAAAAATCTGTTTGGCTTTGCAAACTGTTCTTGCTTTTGAACATGCAAAATTCTGCAAATTATAGTCCTGCCAAACAAGATTGTTGCTGGACTACGAGTTGTCGTGCTGATTTTAATAGGTAAACTCCCTAGCAAAAGTGTTACTGCAGGGGGACTGATAAAATAATGCCTGTTTCCTAAAGGTAACTTGCCAACTATTTCAGACCATGGCATATCCTGCAATATTGATGGATTATTGAAACCACAGTGTTGGGAGAAAGTGTGGAGAACCATAACTGTATCTGCTGTGTGATATTTGTATTTGCGCTACCTTGGGTTTTGCCAATAAAGGAGATGTTCAGTAAAGCCATTTTTAAGTTAAAGAAAATTTATTTTGTAACATTAGCATATCCTTTTCTTGCACAGAAGTAGTCAAAATATTTGTTTTAATTAGGTATAGTCTTCCAACAGCTTTTCCTTTCTTAATAGGTGAGAAATTCTTGAAAAAAATTTGAAATACCTGTGACGCCAATCAGGTTCATTTTTTTTTTTTTTTTGTGAAAATGTGCCAGAAAGTTTATTTGGATAATTTCAAAATTGAAAACAGAAGAGGCAAATGAGAGGACATTTCTATTTATTTACTTTTACCATGTTCAGATTTATTTTTTTAAACACCAGTTTAAGAAGTCACTTGAGATGGAACTTCCTTTTCTAAGGCCACAGCTTATGTCTCAGAGATGCACATCTAAAGCACCTGATCTGCTCTCAGAAACACCAGCAACCCCCAGCTCCCATTTCTGTCAAGATCTTAGAGCACCTTAGAGGGCTTCCAAAATGCTGCTTTATTTACTCTCACTACAACAAGATGCCAGATGTTGGTGAATAAGGCTGGTCTTCTGTCTATGCCTCAGTGCTTATGAAATTGTATGTATTTAAAGGTTTTTGGTGCCTGCACCTACGTATTATGCCAAAACACCATTCAGCAGGCAATAATCCAGGGAACAATTGCATCCCTGCCTTCATTTATAAGGTCAAGACCTCGTGCTATCTGTCCACAGGACAAGTAATTGCCACACAGATTGGAACAGATTGAACGAGATGAACTTTAGACGGCACCATTAATTTAGGTAAGCATTACTCATCAAACTAATTAAGTGTAATTGCTTTCTTTTCCTCTTTGAGCACAGAAGACCATGGCCATTATTCTTATGCTAACCTTTGAAGAGTCTTTACTCTTCATAGAAATATGAAAGTTATTCTTAAAAATAATTATCACCCTGCTGATGGACAGATTCAAATATAATTGGGTGCCTTTCTCAGTTGGAAATGAAAACTATTATGGCCAAAAGTAGGGGAAAAGTCATGACAGCTCATTTTGTACATCATGACAGACACTTCTTAACTTGATGGTTACTTAGCGAGGCTACTTGACCTTATAGAAATAATCAGGTAGCTAATGTACTAGCACTGCTTCAGTTGCAGGATGCGAAGCTCCTACTGTCAATACTGCTTGAAACAGTACAGCTTCACTTGGAGTACAGTGTCTGGGGCAAAATGTCTCCATCTGCACAGACCTTTAGGACATGTATCTTTAAAATGATCTTTGACTTGCTTGAGTAGCCAATGGCAATTCTGTGCTTCATAAATGTTCCAACCAATACTGGAGACTCAAGCCTAGAAACTGGATTAAGAATTTACCTAGAGAATGTCAAGCAACATTTGAACAAAATCTCTAGTCCCAAGATCTGCATCCCGCAGTTTTTACACCAGAAGTCAGGAGGCAAAATATGCATAGTTTATGTGTGTCCCTAGTGTCATTTGCATGCAGATTCACAGTGACAGCAAATGACTTGATATAGTGTGCAGGGTTTCTTTAAGGATCTTTAAAGGAAGAATTCTGAAGAACAGTATTCAGTGAAAATGCAGAGAAAATGGTAGAACATGATGACTTTTCTCCAAGGATGCTACATCATTCAGAAACGGTTTTGTCTCTCCAGATTCCCAAGTTCAAAATATGTTTGATGAAGCAAAAAGCTTAGACACTGATTGTATTACAGAATTTTCCCCAAGAAGGTAGCATAGCAGTCATAAACCCTTCCTCATGTCTCACATATCCAGATATCCTTACAGCAGTGTAACATGGTGCCAACTGCCTTGGACTGTAAATGGAAATACTGCTTAAAATTTATATGAGATCAGGTTTATCTGAATTTGGCCTGGAATTCAGTAGGTTCCCAAAAAGCTGTGTATTGGTCCATAATGGAAGTGAGAGGGGGAAAAATAGGGAAAACAAAGTGTGGGATAGCTTGTCATTTTTTACTTGCTTTATTATTCTGAAAACTCAAATTAGCAGCTTGGAGGTCATGTGATCGTTTTGTTTCCTAGAGATGTTTCTCAACTGCAGAAGAAAATACATTGGCAAAGTAGTGAGGCAGATGTACATTATTGATTTTCTGTGCTCTGTGGCTAAGTGGGAGATTCAAGCTACCACGTCTTCACCCTAAGAGGATTTCATTTATTTAAAATTTAGATCTGACTCTTTTTAAAGAAAACACAACCTTTTTTTTATTTTCTTTATTTTTTTTTTTTCTCCAGGAATATGGGTGTGAATCTCGGCACATATTTTAGTTAACTCTACTTGATATAGCTCTTATTATATATAATTATGTAACCTGGAACAGGCTGTAGAT
This sequence comes from Baryphthengus martii, assembly GCA_013396935.1. Taxonomy (NCBI): domain Eukaryota; kingdom Metazoa; phylum Chordata; class Aves; order Coraciiformes; family Momotidae; genus Baryphthengus; species Baryphthengus martii. The sequence goes on along the minus strand of VWZK01015274.1, from coordinate 68,631 downwards.
GCACACCCCCGCATCCTTGGAAACATTCAAGATCAGGTTGGATAGGGCTCTGAGCAACCTGACCTAGTTGAAGATGTCCCTGTTCACTGCAGGGGGGTTGGAACAGATGACCTCTAAAGGTCTTCCTTCCAACCCAAACTATTCTATGATTTTAATTATGAAAAGGTACATCTTTAGCAGTTGAATAAGACTTGTAGTGTTTTCTGGGTGCAATTTTTTGCCTAGATTTTGTGTCCTCAAACCAGCTGTTGAGTCCACTGAGATTCTTACAGCATGTGTACAGACAGAAACAATTTACTGAAACTTACTGCTTTCAATACCTTTGTTAATTGTTGCTTTAGAATATATGGATATGGCCAGGTGCCGACAGGAATGGACTGTCACAAACCTGGAAGCCCTCAGCCTGTGTTGGTGCACAGGGGTTGCTGGTTTGATTGCAGAGCTGTTCTAACAGCTGCTCAGCCAGATTGGCTGGTGGTCACCCAGTGTGGAGCATCAGAAGATGATGCCTATATCTATTTGTGATGGTCCTTGTAAATATACTCTTAGGTGAACATATATGCATTTACATAAATGTTTGTTTATAAAACTGTACAAATATGTATGTGACAGATGGGATGTGACAAACTGCAAGATTAGAATATTAGTTGTTAAATCACAAATATGAATATATGAAAACCTTACTATTTGAAGGAGATGCTGCAGTAGTGGTTTTTTTATTATTTTGTTTTGTTTGTTGGTTTGGTGTGTTTTGGGTTTTTTTCTTATTACTGATGTTAACAAATGCGCTTCATGCTAGTAGGAGTTTTTCCATCAGAACAGCGAGTCAAGAGAAGGGAAGAAACACACTATCCATACTAGCAGTGGGTTTTTTTATTTCTTTTTACTATGATTTAATTGAATAAGGACAGAAAAACAACTTAAAGCATTGTATGTCCGAGAGTAATTTGTTCCCCAGAAGAAATGTTAAGGGTACATTTCTAGGTTTCTGCATGTGTGTCACACCTCCTGGTTCAAATTTAATAGAAGTTAAACTGACTTCGATCGAGGGGATTTGATCAGCATGTTAGTGCTGCTACATAAGCATATAGAGATTTTGCACTTTGGCTAAGAGTCAACACCATTCTTCAGATTAAGTCCCCCAGAGTTGATTCCTTGTTTAAAATGCTTCTGAAAGTATTTAGGTGCTGTACAGTTGCCAGTATTTCTATTACAGGCTGTTTTCAGGGGGAAAGTAATTTGGATTATATCTAGTCTGTACTCATGTTAGCAGTTATATTGGTACAACGTGTGCGGATCTCTGCAGGAAACCAGTTGGTTGGAAGGATCTGATTTCCACACAATGCATATTTTTTTTTATGGTTTGTTTTTGGGTAGCTCTAGCTTGGTCCCTTAGGCTAGAGGGGATGGAGCATATAGGGTTCCTTCCTGGAGAGCATCTTCTAACTTAATTTCTCAGAAAGAAATCCAATTCATGAGATGGCTTTGCAATGCAAATGAAAATGCAGGAAACAGGCATGATTGGGAGATCGGCTTCTATAGTGCATTCCTGATTTGAGTAACAAATGTGGATGTAACTCCATTGCTACTTAACTCTGTCTCCCTGGTGCAAATGGGATCTCTGTGACAATGGCTCTTTTCAGGTCTTTTATGTTTTTATTCTCTCTATTCAAAATGCATCAGAAGAGCTGGACAGGAAGAGGTTTCTGATTCTACAAAGTAATTTATGATTGCAGTTTTCCTCTTTCACCACCCAGGATAAGGTTGGCAGCTCTTAACAACCTTCAAGAAAAACTAGGTTAAGGGAGAGAGACTCTCTGAAAACTGCTAGCAGCATATTTTCTTCTGAGAAGGGTTGGTCTCCTGAGAAAAATTTCTGTTCCAGTGAGTGGATTTTGCAATTTTGACAAAAATGGTTTGTAAGCTGAACTTTCCAATGCAGATTAATGATGTTGATAAATGAACTTTGTGAAACAAATTTCTTGTTTTTGTTACAATTCTGGGTCTTACTTCGCAAATAAAATCCAAAGGAACACAAACCAGCCATCATTAGGAGAACGCTATCTCAGTAAATACAGGTGTAAAGTTGCAAGCTGGTTGCCTGTGGTACCCTATGCCTGGCATCATCTGGTGTTAGAGAAAGACTCACAGAGTTGAAAATGGAAAGAAGATGCACGTGAAATACTAATGCAATTCCCACTTGCTTGCAATAAAGCATGTTACTGAAATCTATTACCCAATGAAATAGTGTTAGTACTGACCTCACTCATCAGCTATTTATTAAATATTTACTAGATACTTACGATTAAATATTTACTATATAACCATTAATCTATAACCATACAGTATTACCATCACTGAGAGCAAAGACTTTCATTAAGAATTAAAAGTCTTTAAACAGTAATAAATTTGTTTGTAAATTTTTTTTTCTAAAGAATATATCATGAAATAGAACCAGAAAAGACCATCTCTGCCGTCTAGATGATCTCTGAAAAAATGTTCTGCTATTTTTGCTTGTCTTTGTGTAGATCTTTTCTTAGTACATCTGGAGTTCTTTACCTTTGATATGTGGAATGACTGGTAGTTCTTTACCTCATTATATATGAGAATCAATAAACGCAGAGCTGAACTTATGCAATAAGGAAGTTAGTTAAATACTGTTAGATCTTGTTGGTTATTTGTTTTTTGCTGTTTTGTTGGTGCTGTTTTCCCCACTAAACTACTGGTGTTAATCATACCCACCACTGAAGACAATTTGTTTAGTAGGGTGATTACTAAGGGCCTTTTCTATAAATGAAAGTGTTAATTCAGAGGACTACCTGCTCCCTTACAAAGAAAAAATGTTGAAGATTTTATGATTGGAGTTTTACTATTTCTTACTTGCTCTTCTCTGTGCTTACCAAGGAGCTTCCCAGACACATCTCGCTTCAAAAGAGATGGGAATTCAGGGGCAGTGTTCCACATATATTTGAACTTACTGTTAAAACTCGAAGTGCATGTTTTCTGTACTGATCCTCCTCCACATATTTGCCCTAAAAATAAACAAGACAGAAGTGTTCTTAGTTCGTCTGAAATGCTGATGAGTACTCCTGACCTTTCATTTCGGCAGGCACTTGTGCTGTACAGGTGGTGAAGAGGTGATGTTCTTACTCTTTTCTGTTACAAGACCATATATTTTTTTAAAAAATACATGCAATACTTAAATAGCATTGCGTAGAGCCTTAATCAACAAGCACGTGAACCTTGGTTTTGAAGTGCTTTGCCATGCCATATTTGAGTACAGAGGCTTCTGTATCTGCGTTGTATCCTGAGGTCTCCAGTGTGGCACAAGAAGTTGGCAGTCTCTGCTTCTTATAAAGTGCAGACAGTGATTGAGATTGCTACATGTCTGGAGTGAGAGACAGGTTATGCACATGTGATCAGCCAGCATTATTCTGAGTTGGCTACCTTCTGATTCAAGAATGGTATAGTCTTTTCAGGACAGATGGTCCAGATGATCATCTGAAAGAATATTCTAAATATAGCCCCTTTAAATTAGAAAATGGCATCTTCTCTTTTCCTAGTAGATATGGCAATGGCTGTAGATTTATGGACGCGGAATTTAAATCCAAAATCTTCAAAACAGCCACAGGCTGCCAAGTTGTTAAGTGTGTGTATGTGTCTTTCTCACAAGCTGCTTCTCTACGTTGCGCTTTACAAAATGCAGTGATACAGGATAGAACTGAAAGCTTCTGGTTATATATTTTACTGTACAACAGTTTTGTTGTACTGGCTTAGAATGAACTGGTAAGACAGAATTGATATCTGAAATTGCAGTGTTCTAGGTGGTTTAAAGTAAGAATCCAGCTGAAGTAAACGGAAAAAAAATCCCATTCTTTGAAAGACTTGCATGGTTTCTGATGCTAATGAGAGTTGTGGATTTGGACAAGTCCACTGGTGCCCCAGGGCTTTTCTTTAGCCAAGCCCTTTGTAGCAGCACAAAGTGAAATCAATCTCAATACAGCAGGAAAAGTTGACAAGAGATCTATTAAGTGGAGTATTGACACAGTGAACAACTTTGGGGCTTATCAAAATGATCATAGGAACCTTTGATTACTTATGGTTGTCTTTAAACAAAACTTATTTAGGAGAGAATATTCTTTTTCTTCCCTTGGTTCATCAGTGTATGTCCCATCCTTTCTACCTTTGTTAGCACCCATGCTGTGAAATGATTACTGTAGGTGCGGAGATTAAAATCTTGCTTATTAGGTTTCAAGTGTATCCTCACCCTTCAGAAATCTTTTTAATTAAAGCCTCTGAAAACTCTATTTACTCTTTAAATTTAACACTTAGCAGCTATAGTTGAGAAGTAGCCCCCTTCAGAGGAAAATGGCTGCACTACCCGAGAGAGGACAGAGCTTTGAGAAGATTACAAGTGCCCTAAGAGGACAAGGGCTAATTTGCTACTGATGGAGCTTTCTAAAGCAGTACAGGTTGCTTTACCTGCATTAGTTTTAATGGCCTTAATGTGGCTGAATCTCCTGTACTGCTGTGCTAATTATCAAACGATGTCTGGAACTTTCAATGTCTTTGTTCTGGCGTATTCAGCAGAGAAGACATTCTGTTCAGACATATAGTGTGCTGGGGTGATCACAGCTCTTGTATCAAGATGATTAGTTCCTGAAAGGCATAACAAATGACTAAAAAAATGCACTGGAAGGTCATGTTAGATCCTGCTTGAGGCTGCTGCATTTAAGCTACCAGCACATGAATGGTACGACCTGCACCCTTAGACAAGTGGGTAAAATAGTTATCTGCTGTGCACCCAGGGACATTTTCTCTCTGCTCTAGCCTGAGCAGAGTATTGGTATAGAAGACAGTTTTTAGAAATCTGATATACTTGTATTTGGGCTGAAAATTCGCTGTTAATTGCCACTGTATTTACATCCTTGCTATAGAGAAGTCTTGAAGCATATCTAAAAGGAATGTTCTTTGTGTTCTACTTCAGTATTACCTTAAGAGCAGGGATCCCATTACAGTATGCTAGTGCATTGACAGCAAGGAGAGGAAGGCAAGCGAGCCTAGTGACAAGTGTCACGCATCAGTATCATCAAGAAAAAAGCAATTTGATAACTCGGATAAACAATACTACTAATAAAATTATGTTAATTGTAACAGAATATACCAAAAAGAGAAAGAAATGAAAACCAAGAAAAGGATAAGTGATGCACAGTGCAGTTTCTCACCACCCACTGACCAATGCCCAACCAGCGATCTACCCCTGGCCAACTCTCCCCAGTTTATATACGAAGTGTGATGTTCTGTGGTATGGGATATCCTTTTGGCTAGTTCAGGTCAGCAGCCCTAGCCATGTTCCCTCCCAGCTTCTTGTGCTCCTGAACACTAGCAAAACACGGCAAGTTGAAAAGTCCTCGATTCCTTGGCAATAACTATAAGTAGGAGTATATTATCAGCATTTCCCTCATACTGAATTCAAAACACGGCATTTTTCTAGCTTCTAAGAAAACAAAGTCAGCCCTATCCCAGCTGAAACCTGGACACTGGTGTTTCAGTAAATGGTGGCCTCTGTGAAGTGTCTTTCGGTGTATTGTGGAGAAAGGTGGTGTTGGCCTTTTTTGTGCAGATGGCATGATCCAAATAACCCGATAGGTAAATCCTTTCCAGTGTGTCATATGTTGGACTGTTGCCTGGTAGTTTTAGGATAGCATGAAAACTACATGTAAGAATTGGAGTAAAGGGACAGCTGGTGCATTTTTTCATGGCTGAGGGAAATCTTTATTGTTGACAAGCATATATTGCATCTGTCATGTTATTTTTTGAATCTGAAGAATAAAAAGATGCTGCAATCTGTCTTTAGCCACTCTGTTTTATTTATAATAAACCAAAGAACTTTGTGGTGCTTGCTTTGGTGTATTAAACACACAAATCAACCCATTTAGAGAAATTAATTTCCACTCCTTTCTGTTGTGGTCTAAGCTTTACTCTTTTGATAATCCATGCAAACTTACATTGATAAATCTGTATTTTTTTGTTAATTGCTGTAGTTTTAGGGGGAAAAAAAAAATGTTTTTGCTCACTTCCTGGTCTTATATTACTCATAAATTAAAACAAATTAAAACAAACAAAACAGTTCTCTGAATAATCACCTGACTTCATCCAGGGAAAGGAAGAATTTCCTTATGTAGAGTGTACACTATCAGAATTGGCTGTCAGTGACAAAAGTGAAGCTACAACATTTCTTTTCTATATGACATTCAGAGCAGCTTTTCACAATTGCTCCCTCACAACCACACGGTTTCATATGCTTGCTGACACATCATTAAAAATCTATCTTTGTTAGTGATCTGTCATCGTAGAAGTCAATGGAGAAGCTTTACTGATCCTGTTTATCCTGCAGAGCAAGAGCACGTAACAAAACAACACCCAAAATACCCCTCCCCACCCCCCCAAAAAAAAGCTGCATTGTGTAGCATAATTGTTAATTCCAAAGCAGATTGACAGAGCAAAAATTACAAGTTAGAAATGAAGCTTGTAGAGTGTACAGTAAGAATTCTGAAGTGTTCCTGTTTTAAAGTGTCAGGACTGTCATACAGGAAATTCTTTTTATCTGTTTGAATAAGGTGTTTGTTCTTTGTGCTTTCATTTCAACCAAAAATTTTCTTAGTAGCAACTGTGATCTGTGATTTGTTGAGATGAGGATTCTTCTGAACGCACCATTTAAAAACTATGGTTTGTGATGTTATTCTGCAAATTTCTTTTGTTCCATGGAAGAAAAATCTTTACCTTTACATAAATTACTGACTTCAGTATAATTTATTGCACCTTCTGACATGCAGCCACTGAAAATGTTTTCTGCCTTAAATTTACCCAGTATGAAGGCAAAATAAAAGATAACTTCAATATACAAATTTACATGTATAAGCTACTAAAGATATAAGAGAAGGAAATGAAATAATGCAGTAGAAATTAGCAGCAGTGATGCAGCTATCAAAAATTTATAGTAAGAACCTGCTTTATATAGCAGATAATGCCATGAATACAAATCATATCCTTGAAAAAAGGTCCCAGGGCTTTCCCAGAGAAAAGAAGCTGACTAGTGGCTGTCTTTTCCTTACTGTACTTATTCTACAGTGGTTGTTTATTACTAGATGCTAGAAATCAGAAACCTGTTGGGATCTGATTTAACAGCATTTATTCTGGGCTTTTTATTTTTGCTCCACTATAAGAAATAGCGTCTCTTTCAATACCAAAAGAGAAAACAAGGGTCAAAGATAGAGCAGCAAGTCATAGATAGTGTAATGCCCATCATTTTTTGTGAAGGGATGAAGTACATCTCCTGTGAAGTTCTGACATTGCAGAGCTCCCGGGAATTAAAGTGGGAAATCTGCTGGGGCTAGTTTCACTTGTGGCAGAGCAAGTGTTTGGAAACCTAATGCCCTTTCAGCTGGCCTTTAGGCAGACTTGCTGTATGATGATAAGTAGTAACTGAGCTTATCTTTTTCTCTCTGCTGTTTTGCATTTTTAGTTTCAATGTAGACTTCAGGACAAGAAACATCTCTCATTTTACTTTCCAAAGCCTTCCATATTGAGGATCAGATTTTACTCAGCTTCTGCAAGAATCCCAATCATAGTTTCTTACCATGAATACCATCCAGAAACCTGTTAGTCTAGTGCAGGGCAGAGGGATGGCTGCTTCTTTTTCATCAGGTACCAAACTGGAACAAATTAGACAGTTCGTTCCAAGCTTCTGAAAACAGGCAAGCTGAGATTTTTCAAATATCAAAAAAAAAACGTGCAGATATCAACATTTTGCTACGGAGAGGTGGTTCAGGAATCTCATGTCTATGAGGAAACTAAACGAGTTGGTAGGTTCATTGAATGTGGTATTTTCTGCATCTACTCAGTGCTTCCCTGTTGAGGGTCGGCACAGCCAGCTCATGTTTCCACAGCAGTGATGCATTTGTGCCCTATATTGACTGTGCCCAAACTTCAGGTGCGCTGTACTTGGTACTTCTACTTTAGCTGTCTGTGTAAGACCTTAAGACACTTTTTGATGAGACACCAAATGCCTCAGTGTGGATTTGGCTGCTCAAAATAGCTGCCCAAATTTGAAAATGCTGCTTATCCTGATTTGCATCCATACAATAACCTGGTTTGTTTTTCACATCAGTATATAAAGGTGAAAAAAAAAAAGCTGCCACAAAAGGTAAGTGAAATATTTCTATTATCTTTTAGTTTGTGGATTGACCTTGAAAATGTAACAACTCAAAGGAGCATTTTAAAATCAGAAAGTAAATGATAATCACTTAAAAAGAGATATGAAGCATGAAAGCAAACAAATATTTAGCTCTATAAACAAAGACATGGGCCAACTGTGTACATGGGCCAGCTGGATGTTACGCTATCTATATTTCCATTTTCTCACACATCTTTTTTTTTTCTCAAAAGTATAAGAAATAAAAGGCTACTTATTCTTCAGTGAAACTGCTCTAATTCCTCAAGAGATTATGTGGGATAGGTGATCTGTCCCAGCTCTCCAAATTGAAGTTAGTGAAGGGAGTAAATAGGAGAGAACTGTAGAGCTGAGGGAAGAAAGAAAATACAGTAAACAACTAAAGAATATGCAGTGTGAAAATAAATATTGGCAAGGATAGTGAGAAGAGTACAGAAGGGAAGAAGTGAGAATATTAATGAAAGTTGAAAAGGCTAATTTAAAATAATTAGAGACATAACAATGTCTAGACAAGTGAGCAAAAACACTAAGGAAGTAAAGCAAAGTAAAAGCAGTATGCCCCAAAGGTGAGATTTTCAAAGGGAAGAGGTGTAATTAACGAGAGTTAATAAAAGTTGCACTATTAGCCATTTTTGGAATCTCTTAACATCTCCCTGATTTTATGATGAAATAACCACCGTGACAAAGAGAAATAACTTGTTAGAAATTCTCTGATTAGAGTTGTGCTGATTTTGACACACGTTAATTTGTCCAAAGCAAGTATTTCATTGAAAAGGATAAAATCTGCCAAAATATTGTTTGGACTTTGAGGTAGGGAAGAGAGAGTGGAAAGTGCCTAGCCAAAAGGTGAGAGTATGGCCCTCTGGTATATCAGGACCTGTCTTGCAGATTGGGAATTTTAAACTTTCTACCACAAACTGAGCTTCTGGGCTGCTGGTTTTCCTGGGAATGGCCTTTTTGCTTGTTTTTGTTTAGTGCTGCTTTGCCTTTTGCATAAAACTTGTGGAAAGATGAGATCCAAATTGAGTTCCCAAATCTGTTGGCTTTTTTCTTTTTGTACATTTAGATTTTCTTGTTCTTCACATGAACGAGAACTCCCATTATTTCATCGGTTGTATATAGAGCATCTTTGGATTATAGTGTTGGTGGTTTGTTGTTGTGGTTTTTTTTTTGTTTTTTTTGTTTTTTTTTATTCTTTGCTGGAGTTTAAAGGTGCTTTGTTTATGTGCTCTGTGGGGCTGGTGGTTAGCACCTTAACATTGGAAACAGTGTTTAGAAAACATTCTATTTAATCCATCCTTTAAAGATAACCTTTTGCTTTCAAGCTACACTGTATTTATATGTAATTTATTCCAGTCCTGCTCTAGTTTTTGCCTCCCCTTAGATATTGAACTCTCTCTGTTTCTTATTATCACTCCCTTTTCCCAGTCCAAAATGTCGCTTTTTTTTTTTTCTACAGCTAATTTCTTTTTCTGTAGTCAACACCCTTTCTCTAGGCCTTTATTTTGAATTTAACAAATGCCTTAGATTAATTTTCTGCCTTCCACAGGTGGCCTGCAGGACAGGACTGGGAAAACAAATGCTCCTCATTATCCCTTCTGTGCATTTGCCAACCTCTGTATTTGGTCACAACCTTTTTGTCTCGACCTCCTTTATGTTGTATGAAAGGGCAATTTATGTGCTTATACATATATAGGTGTGTATCTGTATAGATGGCTGTACACACAAATAAGCATACACTTACATTTGTGAATTTAAATATCTCTCCTGCTAATTCTGTTAGTAGGCTGCACTATTTGCTTTTCTGGAGAGTGAAGTGAGTGCTTTGAACTTGTTTTGCTTTCACTGGAGTTACTAGAAGGGACACCCACAAATTTGGCTAGCCTTCAAAACGTTACCAACCCCCTTCTAATTACAGTCCTGTGTCACTGCCTGTGGGGTGCTACCTTCTAGTGGAGGAGGGTGTGCCCTGGTTTGCTTTAGGTTTATGTTATTAATGGGGAAAGCACAGAAAGAGATGAGCACATAGGAACTCCTGAGCATGGTACACGTACCTGGGAGTGCGTGAAGTTTCCTAGCGTCAGACCCATTTTTCCCCAAGCAGAACCATATGTTTATGATTGGAATAATAAGCGTATTTTGGCAGTCCTCCATCTGAGGAACATGGGTAAGAAACAAGTGTCAAGCCAAGTGCAAGTGTTACTTGAAGTGTCAAATTAGACTTGAATGTGCAGTTATAAAAGGGCGTTTTGAAACATTCTTTGTCCCAATAAAACCTTTCAGTCTAAGCAGCTCAAAGAGCTGATGGTCAGAGTTGTTCAGTTTCTGACTTTGTTATATTTCTGTATGTATCAAGAGCATCTTATATTCAACAGCTGGAATCACAAGGTACTACTTCGGTATTGTGTTGATGAAGATTGATGTTTTTTTGGGGTGAAACCCATAACTTTGTTCCCTTGAACAATAAATAAAATGCTAGGTGTTGCTCTAGCTCAGCACAGAGCTGCTTCATTTTCAGAGCTTTTGGTGGCTGCGAGTGGAAGGCTGTCAGGTGGAGAAGCCCTACAAACCTTTGTCCTTTTGAACTAGGTTGCAGAAATCTTGCATCAAATTGTAGTTCTCTTGCGTTGCGTTGTTGAGTAACTAGGTGACGATGTTGCGTGGTGAAGTGGAGCTCAATGAGCAGAGTAATATCCAGCTTCCAGGGAAATGGTCAGGCGCTGGATGTCCAGCTTTAAGGAGGTGGATTGCTGCTTATTATTATGCAGGAGGACCTCAGGTTTACTCTGCTCTAATCATCTGTGTCATTCTAACTTCAGTTATTACTTACCTTCTTAAATTCTTCCAAATCATGTTTTTTCCTGGCTTCAGTACCCCACAGAATGGAACAGTTTCTTAGGGATCAATCCTGCTTGGATTGAAGTAGGGGCAGGAAGAGAAAATTGAGAAAGACAAAAGGCTGTTATATACAAAAGAAAAAGGCATGTGTATCAGAGTTCCTGAACCATTTAAAGTCTTGCAATGTAGTTTATAAAGACTCTCACTGAAACTTATAATTAGAGGTTACACAAGGGCAGGTAACATTTCAGAAACAGGTAAGACAACTGACCCAACACGCCTGCTTACTGAAATGGAACAGCCTTAGGCTCTCCTGAGATCATTGCAAAGCAACTCTCCTGATTTCAATTAAAGGACTTCCCTTCACTTCTGTGCAGGTTTGTCCATTAAGAAAAGGAAATATTTTCTTGCTCTCCAGACTTACGATTTTGTGTATATACTAAAGCTCCTCATATTATTTGAAATGTTTTAAAAACTGGCAAAATCACTTCCCAGCCTTGAGGAATAATAATAATAAAAAATCCATTCTGCATTTGGCCTTTACTAGTTGGTGTGCTCATTAGCATTCTTGTTCTCACACCATGTTCTCTCAGTGACAGCACTTACCCCCACCTCAGCTGATCAAATTTAGCTGCATGCTTTTCCTTTACACTTTTCGACAGCTGCTGTAGAGGCTTTCCAATTGGAGGCATTTGAAATCATCTGCCAGCATTTTGTAGTGCGGCGTTTTAAATCAGTCTAATACTAGCACTTTGCCACCCCTTAAATGGCTCTGAGATCTCATGAGCGCTGTGTACAAATTTAGCATCCTGATCCTGTGTTGTTGAGGAACAGACAGAGTGACTCATCTGCCCAAGACAATACAGCACATCACCTGCAGAATTCCTGATCTAACTTAAACTGATTGAAACAGAGAAAAATGTCCTTCTTATTTATTTTTAATCTTTTTTCACTCTTTCAATCTCTCTTTGGATAACTGGTCCACCCATCATACCAGTTTCCTTGGCTACTGTCACCACTTTTTTTTTTTTCTTTCCTGCAAGAGCAAAATTCTGAATTCCTTCAGTATATGGAGGAGAGGGAGAGGAAGGCAACTTTGTCCAAGGAGGGCAGCTTGGGAGCAGGCTGCTCCACTCCTCAGTGGACAGAGCAGAGGAGAATGTGCTCTTGGAACTCAGTGGAGAGGCTTGGATGCCAACCCTCAGTAGAGCAGAACTTGCTCCCTGGCTGTAATCCCTCTCACTGATTGCACACATTTAATCCTCAGTCACCAAACTTGAATAGCGCAAGATGAAGGACCTGTAAATCCACAAAAATCTCTCAGAAACTGTGTGGAAGCAGGAATGCTGGGGGGGAAATCTACTTCTCCTTTGCTTTTTTCTTTGAATAATACCTGGACCAACTAATAGATTTTTCAAGTGTATCAGAAATAAGATGCTTAGGGTGAGATTTTACATGCTATTCTGTCATTCTTGCTATTTAGCCTTCTGCCAGGTTTGTGAGCTAACCCATCTTCAAGCTTTTGAAAACAGTGGGGCTGCATCACTGGGAGCAGGGGTGGGAGGAAAGCGAGATCGCTCCGTTTGGTTGGCAGCAAGCCATTCTCTCTGGGAAATGCCACTCCTGTTGGCAAGCTGTGGAAAGGAGCAATAAACAGTGCTCAGAGATGTGTGCATTCATTTTAATGATACAACTTTTCTTCAGGAAATCCTATGCGCACCAAGAGTCTCCCTCACCCACAACCTCTAGCCATCTGTTAAGACCTCCATAGCATCTCTGAAGTTGTGTCATTCAACTTGTTTGTAAGGATGTGGATGGACCAAGGAATTGATCAGGCTGGAAAATAATCCAATTAAAAATGTTATACTTAACCTTGATCAGTTTTGTGTTTTAAAAACTAGGTTTACTGTAGTTACCTTCATCATTCTTTCTGCTTTTCCTTCCCCTCACAAAACTGTAAGGATCCGACTGTGTTTACTTTATTTTAATCAGTGAGAATTTTGTTAGGATTTTGCCCTAGGGAATAACAGATTTCAATTCATTTAGTTCCCCCTTCCAGAGGTATTCATCCAGACCTGTATGGTTACTTCTGTAGGGGGAGATTGAGGCTACACCTGCCCTTCAGTAACTATGGAGGAGAAATTTTCTGTGCGGTATTTCCAAGTATCTATTTAGATTCCGTGGTTTCCTGGGAAGGCTCATTATTTCCCCACCATCTCATGGCCCCACTATGGAATGAGTGTCTGTCTTAGTTTGAGTAATATAGGCCCAGAAGTGTGCGTCTGATATGAACAATCTAATTGCTTTTTAATATGAATAATAATGCTATAGGAAAAATGTATAGTTAACAACTGCAATTGGAAATTTGGAGGTTCTTAAATGAAAAATAATGCAGAATATCTATATTTGCGCAGGAGATAATTTGCTTCTTGCTGTCTTTTTGGAACTTACTCCTGTTTGAATGAGACCACTTGTGTTTTTAAAGCACTGTTCGATGGGTGTGTTTAAAAAGACAACTGTGGATTTCAGAGAAATTATACTTTTTTTTGTGTCAAAACATAGTGATGTATGATGTATTGCTGTGACCTTGTACTATGATTTTCTTTGATTTCACATCCATGTTTTTCATGTTATCATGTTTCACACTAACACAGATTCTGTAGCCTGCGAAAGGTGGGATTGTCCTATAGATGTGTTCACAGAAGTGATGTGTTTTCAAGACAGGCTTCTTATTTTTCCCTCGGTATAAATACAATTATATTCTTTTCCTACGTTCATTATACTATTCTAGAACATGAGAACATCTTCTTAAATTTACACTAACTCAAAAATGGGACACTTTTGCAGAATGTTTGCTAAATGTGCTGATTTAACTCTCAGGATAAAGTTGCTTTTGGAGGTCAAGATTGTTCCACATAGCATACTGTTAATAGGTGGAATACACTGCCCTGAGCAGTACTAGAGCCAAATACTTTTAAACATCGTAACCAAACAGTTTTTCTGTCTTTATAAGAGACCAAACTTGAGATCTTTATAAGAAATTGTTCCTACTCCTGTTGATGTAGGAATAACGACATGCCACAGTTATTCTTGCACTCTGCTCGTTTTCTGCTGAGATTTTTTTTTTTTATGCAAAGTCAGGAATTTTGTACATTGGCTAGAATTTCTAGATACACGACTGGGCTACAGCCAGGCAGAAATCTAAATACACCAACTGAATAGGCACAGGTAGGTTTCGTGATATTCTAATGAATTTATACTTCTGCTTTCTGTCAGATCTCCTCTGTGTGCAAAAGTTTGTGCAGAACAAGTTTATGCTCTGTAGAGCATGTATCCATCTTTAATTCTGTGAAATCCCAGAGAGTAATTATGATATTTCTATATTGACTTGAGCTGTTTACAGTAAATGGAGGGAAATGAACATTTGGCTTACGAGATAAAGATGCGTTGAACACTGAATCTAGTCTTCCAGTGGGTGAAGCGTTACTCTGAATGCTGAGGTCTTGTTTTTTACTATTAGTCTTGTTTGAAACAGATCTCTTTTGTTCCAGGATGTTGCATATTGCGGTGACTGACTGAACTCAGTTACCTTGAAATGAGTATGTAATTATCTATATCCCTACAAGTGGGATGAGCCTTTGACAGTCTTTTTTTAAGAAAAACAAAACAAAAAAAACCAGGCACCAAACAACTAACAATACTTAATTATTTCTCGAGCAGTCTACTTGTAGTCTAAATTTAGGAATTGCTTCTCAAGCCAGCTGTTCTCATTACATTGAGAAACAGGGCTGATTTAGTGGTTTGGCGAACACGAGAAAAGACTTCCTAAATGTCAAAGTTTGCGGTGTTTGAAAATCCAATTTAATTCCTAAACAGTCCAACTTTGCTCAGAAATAAGAACAATAAAACATCTGTAGGGCACAATGGAAAAAAAAAAAAAAAAAAAGAAAAAAGACCGCAAGTAATTTATCAAAGAAGAACAATCAATTGAATTTCTGGGGTTTTGTCTCTTCAAGCAGTGCTTAGGCTGGGTAGAAACATTACTTTTGAATTATTATGAAAACTATAATGGGTTACTGAAGGCAGTCATCCTTTAAAGAAACTACAGTCTTTGCTATTTAAATACGCAGGGCAATTCTGAAATGAGGTTTTATGCCAACATGGCTTTCTGCGGTTTACTTTTCCTGGCATGAGTAGAATATGAATGTATGTGGCATATAGTACATACACAATTGAGTTTAAGAGTATTTGCAAAAGACAGGCTTCTTCCAACATTTGGTATGTTAAACAAGTGTATTTACAGTGGTTGCTTTACTCTCCGAAGACGCTGTAGCGTGTATGGCTGTAACACAAAATCCTAATGCAAGAGTTTTCCAACTTGTTTTGCTAGCATCAGGAGGAGCATCAGCTGCTCAGGAAGCATTGTACACCAGTTTCATCTCCTTGCACTAGTTTTGTGACTAAGAGAAGAGCATGAAGCCATGCTCAGGTTCTCAAACCACAAGCGTGCTGCTTGTAGCAGAAACTGGGATAGCCTAAGACTCCTGCAGAGGTACTCCAGGGTAATGAGCCTGCTAATAGCCCCATTTCAGCTAGAAAAGGGTTGTGAGGTTTTTTGGTCTGGTTTGGGTTTGTAGGGGGTTTTGGTAGTTTTTTTTATTTTTTAAATCTCGCAGTCTTTGAACAGGGCGTAGGATTATCAGGGCAGACTTTTTTTAGATGCGTTTTTGCAGAAAAGGGAAATCACTATCTGTGGAAGTCTAGGGAGGAGTCTTAGCTCTCTGGAGCTGTATGTAAGGATGAGAGTGCGGTTGGGTACTTAAACCTTTGCCCTACAAAAATGCTACTCTAGAGCATTGTTGTGACGTGTTTATTTTATTTGTGTGTTTGTTTTTAATTAGACCGGTTCTACAGCAGTCTAAACACTTATGCAGGCTGTTCTGACACCTGGTATTTTCAAGCTTGGGTTTGCTTACAGTGCATTGAAACAAAAAGGAAAACCAAAAGCTTTTGTAGGTCTGCTTTCAAAGGACTTGTACTTAAGGTAATGAGGACAGATACCTTATTTTCAGCAATGATAATAGGAATTAAGTAAAGAAGAATAGATTGATGAGTTTTTCTCTTCTTCTAAAGCTGTTTCCTACTCCTATTTCCCTTTCAACCACAAAATCCTGCAAGATGAACCACGTTGCATTACTGCATAGTTTTCAGTGTCTGTTCACCATCTTGTACTTCACAATGATTTTCTTTTGCGTGTTGAGGACAACATAACACCAAGGAAAAGCTCTGTCCCGGCAAGGCACTTTTAGTTCTGCACTGTTAATGAAGAGATGTTGGAATAATTGGAAAATGTACAGCTGAAGTACCTAATATGTTCAGTTCACCGCTCTTGTCTCTGCTACTTACCACTGCAATAAGCAGTAGAAATGTGGACTGTACAGACAAGGTCACAAAGGATCTACACATAGATTGAAAAGAATTTGGGATGATAATTTTGAACGCTGATAATCTATAGGTAAACAAAGAATCATCGGGAGTGGGTGTGTAATGCAGTCATGATCCAATTCTCTACATACTCATAGTATATTCTATAATAACAGCAAACGATGATGTGAAACACTCTTAATCCACTCTTAGGTCTCATGGAGTCATGCTGCTTTGTGTTGAGTGTGGATCTGGTGCCAAATATGGATGTCCAACTCCACCACATTCCTCCAAGGCAGTAGTTAGTAGATGTGTGTTCTCCTAGGCTTGTTTGTGGTTTGGTTTTTGTTTTGGATTTTTTTTTAAATTTTATGTAGCCGGTCTGGATTGACTGATTGACATTATGAAGCATGTGAAAGAGTAAGACAATTGATTTTTATTTTCTCTTAGCTTTCACTTAGTGGTATTCATTTATCTGCTAGATCAGTGCTGTGTTTCAAAGGCAAGTTTAAAGTCACCTGTTCATCTCTATATTTTAGATGACTACACAGGAGGTGTCTGCAGTTGAACTGACCATCTGATCTCTCTTAGCATCCATGTGATATGTCGATAAGCCCATGCTCACATACAGGCTCAGGGTAAGCACTGGTGCACAGCAGGGCACAGTCATGAACTCTGTCTTACTGGCAGTCTGAGCACTTGGTGTGTCCTGCTTGTCCTTCTAAAGAGAAGGGATGGAATTGTCCTTGCCTGGCAGTGTTGCCATCTGGTTGTAGGAGGACAGAACAGGTTGTCTGGTGTTGCCTTCGTATAGCAAGGACATTGTGTGTTGATTTGCCTGTACCTTATATAGCGGGCAGGCAGAGCCACAGTAGGCAAAGTGCTGGGTGCTGACTTGATCGCTGGCCTGGTCACTAACAATACAGTTGTCCTGGTTCGAGCTAGAACAGACCTAATTCCGTTTGGGAATTTTTACTTTTCAGCTCAGTCTCTGTGAAGTAACTGCACTTTCTGGAGTTAACAGCAGATTTTCACAGGCAGTGTCTGCTTGTCGCAGTGATAGTGCTTGATGTTTAGAGTCACTACCAAGGCTCGGTGTGCAGAAAGGCTCTTGCTTGTACTTGCTCCTGGGCAGACCAAGGTCATTGCTAAATCTTGTGTGCCACGTTGGGGGTGCAGAAAGTAAGAGATTGCATCTGTGGGGAGGAGCAGACAGGGCAGGTGACCCTAAACTGACCAGCCAGGTATTCCATCCCATGTACATTGTAGTCAGTGTAAAGCTGAGGAATCATGAGAGTCAGGTTCTCTTCTTCAACGTCCAGCATCTAGGATGCTTTCCCAGCGTGTCAGTGGTGATGGTGACAGTATTGCTATCAAAGGTTTTGGGCTTGATACAGGTTTCATTTTGTCACTACTGCTTTCATTAAAACCGTTTCAGTTTGCCAGTCCATAAGTGTCTCTCCCCTATTCCCTTTCTCTTCCCCTTGTAGGAGGGGAAATGGGTTAATAAAGAGCATTTGCTATTTGTCTAGTGGCCAGCCCAGCCCTAACCCTTGACAACAGATAAATGTTAACTTTGAGTCTAGGTAGCGAAATTCCCCTTCCTGAATCTTGACTGTCTGTACGCGAAATCTGTCAATGAAAGCCAGCAGAACATAAATTATGCTACCTGATCACAGAAAAGAAATGCCACTAACTTCATCATCCTTTTGTTCCAGCAGCAATTTTTATTCTGGCAGTCACAAAGGGTATATTGTCCCTTGTTATACCTTTACTCTGCTAAACAGAATCCTTCTGTTCTAGTACCAAATATTCTGCCAGCTGTCCATCACCAAGTGCCCATGATATACTGCAGTTCTGATATCTTTTCTTTCCCATTTCCATTTGTAGAATAACTAAATTGGTCTCTGTGAAGGGTAAAATACTGAAAAGGAAACCTTCCTTTGCTGTGGCTGTTGGGATACCAGGGATTGGATTTCCACAAGCTGCCAACAGATTGGAAAAAAAATGAAGTACTGGGGTATTTTTTGGTTGAATATTCACTTTATTTTTATAATTATAGATTTGTTTTGGTTTGGTTGTTTTAATGCTATCTGAAGTTCATAAGCTTGTGAAGTGAACACTTTCCCTTTCCCTTGGACTTTCTTAGTCTCTATAGTGCAAAAATTCAAGCTCCTTCCTCTCCTCTCTTCCTTTGAAAGACATTTATGTTACTATGGTGAGGAAAGCATGTAGCATTTAGAGCTGCAGACTAAATATAGCTGTTTCCATAATCCATTTTAAGTATCACGCCAGTGATTTGCTTGAGTAATTAATATTACAGCAAGCAGGATCTGTTTGCTCTAAACATACGTGCATACACAAGCTTAAACGTCCTAGGAGCTCAAGAAGGGGAACCAGCCCTGGCTTTAAACTAGCACCCACTTCTGAATCCAGAACTGGTCATTCTAGAAGTGCTTTTCTGGTAAACGCAAGGGAGAGGAGAGACATTTCTAGGCTTCCGCAAGTTCTTTACTTTAGTCACTTTTTTCTTTCTTTTCATAGTGGGTATATACATGTAACCAATGTTACTTACCTGATCAGGGTTATAATTTAAAACAAAAGATAAAAGCAGAAAACAGTGATATTAAATCTGGAAAAAATAAATAAATTTCAAGCATAATTGAGACTCTGCGGGAACACAGTGCTGCATTATATTTCATCACAGTTTAAACTCTTATCTCTTATTGAAAGTGTCACTCATGCAGCTCCAAAATAAAACTGGAAATAGGCTTTTTATCTTTCGGATTTGTTGACTTGAGTTTTATTAGAAGACATATATATGTTTAATTGTGCTGGAATTGTTTTCTGCTATGTATTTATAAAATGTATTTATAAACACTGGCCATAGTATACATAGATTATTTGGATGGATGATCCCTTAAGTTACAATCATATTCATAAATAAGCTAACAGATAGCCTTCTCAGTTAATGGCCAGTAAAGATCTTAATATATTAAATAGAGTCTCTGAATAATTCACCCTTTCCTTTTTCCTGGTGTGGATAATCAGTGTACTTTTCAAGAGAATGGACAAGAGTAGGCTTAGGAGGGCGCAGCTGATCTGTTTGTACGCTTGGTCAAGTATGGCGAGAGCATCTGAAGGATTTGAATATTAGATGATGTATAATATCACTTAGGAAAGGCTGAAGGAATAATTCATGACTCTGTTACTCCTTTTTGTGCAAAGATTCCCTGAGAAATTATCCTGTCAAAAGTCTGCAGTAGCTGGGCAGTGATTTAGACCTTCAGTTTCTGGACAAGTCTGGTGCAAAAGGCGCATCAGTGTGCCCAGCAGGGTATGGGCATCCCCATCTCAAACAGACACTGAGGGCTGCTGGGCTGTCAGGTGGCTGATGAGGAAGGGGCATCGAAGCTGGGAGCCCCAGCTGCTGGGATGAAGCTTCAGCTCTGGGAGCGAGCAGAGGCAGGGGCTGAGAATGGGCTGTGCACCTGCACAAACTGGCAGGGGAAGGTCCCAGTGGTGGCTCTGTCTCACTGGATTAGGAGTTTGAGGTGGAAGTTACCTCCTGTTGAAAAATCTTGCTGCTCCATTTATCAGATCAGCCACTCAAGCCAAGCACCTGAAAAACAGGATGTACACGATTAATGACCATATTTGAGGAGCTGCATAAGAGGGTCTTTCAGTCACCCCAGCCATGAGATGGTCCCTCATCTGCTTTGACGACTTCAGGCACTGCACAACTCCTGCCTTCTGTGTCAAATGGGTCAAGTGCCATGCACACGTCAACCTCCTGGGCCTCCCAGTCTTGATTTGTCCTCTAGCAAAAGAAACTTGAATGAAACTGCACCATTTATGCAACATGACCTTACACTTCAGTTGATCTAATGGGAACATGACACTAGAAAAGGGTCAGCCTGCTCATACTCCCCTCTTCCATGAGTCAACAGATCTTGCAGATTGTTGTCTTTAGGGTGAGCCAGCTCACTGCATAATCACAGAGAAGACAGATTTTTCTTTTTTCTTTTCTTTTTCTTTTTTCTCTTCTTTTATTTTTTTCCCCAACAACAAGATTATTTTTCTGCCAAAGTGATTTACTTTGTATATTCAGGGTCGCTTAATTTATTGGAAGGGAAGTGACAGGAGGGCAGATCTCATCAGAGAGGAAAAAGTAGAGTGGTGCTTTCAGCAGCCTCTGCTTTCCGACAGTTCAGCCCTTGTGTCAGACCTTGCTCTTTGGCTGTGACAAGAATGCTCTGCAACCTTCTCACGTTCTCTATGTTGTGGGTATGTTTGCTAAACACTGAGAAAATAAGTAGGTATGGTAAAGCTGGATTTCAGGAACTTCCTCATTAATCAGGAAAACTTCTGGCAAAGCTGTGAAATTGTGGTACTGTAAAGGCAAAATCATTTCCATACAGCATACTCCAATACTCTCCTTTGTGAGCAATCTTGTTTGCAGAATTCCACCCTAGCTGGAGGTTTGGTGGGTTGGTAGGCATTGTTCATTTGATTTAATGCATTTTTTGGGGGGAGATATCTGAAATACAAACCAGCATTTTCTACTTTAACTTACTTGTGGAGACTTCTGAAGTGCCTCTTTCCAGTTTGACTGTATTTAAACCCAGGAATTGTTGGTGAAGGTTGTGCTACTGAAAGCCACTCAGACTAACAAAGCAAAGAAGTACAGATTATACTCTTGGACAGCAAGCATGGCAGTGACATAACCCATGGGAAAAAGAAATAAGAATGACCTAATGTTTAAAATATAGGGTTTGTTGTTTTTTTTTTTTGTTCTTTTTCGGAATGTGCCTTGATCTACACCTATGATTTTGCCCGTCTTGTGACTGTGACTTTCAGTGAGCTAAGAGAAAAAAAAAAAAGTAGCTGCTTTGCAAGCTCTGTGCGCTTCTTATTACTAATTATTGACTGTTTGTAAATGCTGCACTGCAGCATTCCCGTTTCATTTATGTCCTAGCTCATTGCTCTTAAATTTTTCATGACTGTGTTGTATTTACTGATAATACAAATGCATCTATAAGTGAAAGTTTAATTTTATTTTTCCCTTTCAGAAATATGTAAACTTGGCATCAAACCCAGGATATTCAAATTCATTATTCTGTGGCTATGCTGCATGCAAAACAGAGTTGATAAAGCTACTTGCACTAGAACACTTATGCTTTTATTTGGTCAAATCCACCAGGGATAATGACTGAAGCAAGAATAACAAAAGAAATAAGAATATACTAGCAATGTATACTGAAACAGCACCTTATTTGCATAAAGATATTTCTCCGTATCGGATACTGGCAGCATTTTTACGTTTGTAGGTGTGCATCTGAGACTAAGTAATTACAATAGAATGGTAAAGGTCCAGACTTTGATCCAAATTTAACTGAAGTCAATGGAAGATTTACAGAGGGATGCAACCCTTTAACACCCATTAACTTCTGAGTAATTGGAAACTGCTAAATTGGGTGCTTCATAAAAAATAACTTTTATTTTCCAAACTTAGTGATCTTACAGCACATAAGAAAAGTTTGCCTTGCCCATCTGAATGTGAATTATGAGGATTACCTTGCATTTATTTGCAGAGGAAAAAAAATATCTGTTAGTGTTAGACTTAGGGTTAGGTTTAGGCTGCTTTTTCAGGAGCAACGGAGGTGATCCAGTGTAGTATTTCTGTTGTGAAGGGAATGTGTTGCTCCACCTCTTCTCCTCCCTTTTCCTGCAGGTTGACCCCTGTGCCCTCCTCTATCGTGGCTCTGGCACTCGCGCTGGGCTTTGGGAAGCCTTTCAACTCAATAGCTCCATAGAAAACTACCCAGCTGTTTTTGCTGGGTTACTTTCCTGCCAGGTTAGCAAATTGGTTTAATTCACAAAAGAGATCTCCAAAACAGCAGAACGGGTGTGAAGGAAGCGGAGGGAGTGTGCGGACATAAGCGGAGAGCGCTTTGTTGGTGGGAACTATACGTTTTGGGGTGATTGTTAATGAAATGTAGTTTGGGTAGCAGGAGATGACTGAAAGGCAGCTCAGGCTTTAACCAGGAAGATTTCAATGCAGTTCTCAAAAGCTGGAGCTGCCTTTCTGGGCAGTTGCTGGCTGATGGTTTAAACACAGCTGCTCTCTACAGCCCTGCGAGATGGAAACTTTGCAGCTGTGTTTTCTGTTGAGTATCAGTTCCTGCTTAACAAGCTTTTCTTTTCTTTTCTTTTTTTTTTAAATCAGCTTTAAAACTCATGGAATTTTTAGAGATTTCTCTTTTTAATATTGACAAAAGGAAATCTGTGCTCTTATGAAGTCTTTTGTAGAGAGAGAACAAAAGTAAGAGAGCCAGATCCTCTTATTGGAGGCAAGATATTTCTGGAAAACATTTTTTTTCCACCTATATCTGAATAAATAGATTTTAAATGTAATTTAGAGCACATAAGACCCTCACACCTTTATTGCTTTGTATTTTTTTTTCACCTGTGAAATGTCTTTCCTGTTTTCAGAGTAACAAATACTACTAAGTTAATCCCAGATGTATTTGTTTATTAGCAGGTCTCAAGGGTTAAATTGGGATGATCTTATGATTAAGGTCAAGTCTGAGTGCTGTACAGATCTGCTATAGTTTTCTTTTATCACTAGTTGATCTATATAGAAGGTGTAACTTAACTTTTTTTTTTCTCATGTGGAAATTTTCAACCAGAAAACCCCAACCACCATCTAATTTTAATGCAAACTTTCAATTTCATCAAAAACTTAAAAACCTGAAGTATTTCAGACAGAATATTATAAATATCAGATACTGTTTGGAAAGAAACAAACAACATTTTGAAAAGAGAAGTAGCTAAGATAAGACATCTTGAATCAACCCCATTCTTCGTGCCTTAGATTTCTAATGTGTAAGTCAGTGCAGTACTGTCTGAAAGGTTTCTGTGTGAGATGTGGCTGCTGGAGTTGTATGACCAGGAAAGTCCCAGACTGGGCCTAGCAGCAGATGGGAATCGAGTTCAGGAGCTGGATTCTGGTACTGGATTCAGGAACACGTGGATGGGTATCAAAGGCAGAATGGATGGAGGAGTCCTCAGATGCTGGCCATTGAAGAAGAGAGTTTGACCCTCATCATCTCTCAACTTTACACTGAATATGACATATATGGGATGGAATCCCTCACTGGTTGGTTTAGGGTCACCTGTCCTGTCTGCTCCTCCCCACAGGTGCGGCCTTTTACTTTCTGCACTCCCAATGTGGTGCGCAAGATTTAGCAGTGACCTTGGTCTGCACAGGAGCAAGTATAAGAGTGAGGCTTTCTGCACATTGAGCCTTGGTGCTGACTCTAAACATGGAGCATTACCACTGTTAGAAGCGGATACTTGTCTGCAAAAATCTAGCATTAATTTTAGAAAATGCAGTCAGAACAGAACAGTTCTGTTCAGTGATTTTACTTTCATCTCAGTCTCTTCTAACTAACTCAAAGCAGGTCATCAGCAAAGGAGCTGAGCGACATGTTTCCCTCCAAGTGTGTGAGGTGCAGCCTAGCCCTTCGGTGAAGATACACGGCCCATTGTAATTAGGCAGAAAGACTTGGATCTTGGAAAATAGTTTTGGCTTGAGTTATATATATATTTTTATATATATACTGAAACTGTTCTACCTGGCAAAACAGCTAAGGTATTTCAAATATCCAGCTAGCCACGAACTATCCCAGTAAGCTGCTTGGAAAGCTTCCTCACAAAGCATATTTTGAGGTGTAACAGAGTCTACCTGGTTTTTGAAGTGTTTGAAGATCTTGAGGGAGATAAGAAGTAAGAACACTTAGATATTGCCATTCCTTCATCTTATTTATTTTTGCAATCAAAATTAGTCTTGTAAAAAAAACCCTGTTTGGCTTCAAAGCACAGATATGTCTACTCCTCACTATAAACACTCTGGCTGTGGGAAAGAAAAGGCTGTGAGAACTTGCTGCCAGAAGCAAGAAAGGTTGGCTTAACAAGACTCGATTCTTAATTATGATTTTCCACCTTTGTGACATTTAAGCCTGCCTATCTAGAAGTCAAAATGTTTTATACATTAATCAAAGCCAAAGATATCTTAATGTATACTTATACAATGTTGAAACGGTTTGGAATAGAGGCTGGATTTCTGCTTGTTCCTCTGCCCAAGGAATCCCTGGTTGTCCCAGTAACAGGAGCAGAAAGGGAACAGTGTGACCTGGAGAGATAAGAAGCATAAAATGGGTTACTCATGCTGACACATGAGGTGTCCTTAATTTATTTAGTGTCCTTAATCCATGCTTTTTGTGTGCTGACTTGTGTGTCCTTTTCATACATATTTAAAGATTAATGGCTTCCACTGGAGAGGAAAGTGAATATGCAAAGACAGATATTCTCATTAATTATCTGCATTTTTGTTTCTGACTCAATAACTTCACGGCAGAGTTTTGCATTTAATGTTTAATTTATATTACTGTGTATTTCCTTTGGAAACAATAGCATAGAACAGCATTTGGTGGTGTTTTTTTACAGAGCCTCTAATTTTACAATCATTTCAGGAATGCATCTGATGACTGGAAAGACAAAGACTTGGCCTTTAAATTTTTTACTGTGTTTCCAATTTATAAATTTTTATCTGTAGGAGGGTAAAGGAACTGGCAAAATGTGCAGGGTTGGTAGTACATTCAGCTTTCATTTTGACAGTAATATTGCTAGTATTGTTCTAGGTATCATGTACATGCTAGATATGTGCAATATTAAAACATCAAATCATACCCATAGCTGATAACCCCACTGACTAATATTTATGTAGAATGTAAAGTAATCATATGAGCAATATGTATGAGGTGCAAAAATGAAATTGAAATCTCAGACAGTGTATGTTGAGTTCAAGGGCACAACTGAACAGTGATTTGAAGCAACTTGGTCAGTAAGAGTGAGAGAACTTACTGGGTGAATAATGTCTCAGTGATTCTGTCCTGAACAACTTAAACTCGGTAGTTGTAGAGCACAGTGTCATTCTTATGAAACCATCCTACAGTTCTCATTTCAGTATTGTCATCACTGCTGTTGTGTACATTGTCTGCTTTTTTATAAGTTTGCTCACACAATATGGAGCTTTGTCCCAAAAGCAGAAAAATGGGGAAGAGTCAAATAGCAGTGATTATTCTGTCCTCATTTTGTCTCTGAATAGGATACTACAGGTGTTACTGATGTGTGAGCTCCTGCCTTCAGATATGTATGCATGTGTCTCATTGTGGACAACAGGAACTGCATGAACAGCCAAGGGGAAGTCATAGCATCTTTTTCAGGTGAAAATCCAAGTGGAAAGTACCATGGGATCAAATATTGCTTTCCCCAGAGCCTGGTGTGTTTTCGAGGCAAAGCACCTTCAGGTCTGGCAGGTGGCCATGCTGCCTTGGTGGCACACATAGTTGAGCTGTTTGGCGGGTGAAGGCATCACTCACATTGCTCCCCTACCTTCTTATAATGTGCCACTACAACTCTATGCCTACAGCAAAAATTGCCATGTTGTAGAATCACAGAATGCCAGGTTGGAAGGGACCTCAAGGATCATCTGGTCCAACTTTTTAAGTAAGTAAATAAAAAAAAATGGTTTCAGTGAGATGCCCTGGCACGCTGTCAAGTTCAGTCTTAAAACTGCCCAGCGTAGGGGAGTCCACTACTTCCCCTGGGAGACTATTCCAATGTTTAATTGTTCTCATTGTAAAGAATTTTCTTCTGGACTCCAACCGGAATCTCCCCTGGATCAACTTGCAACCGTTCCTCCTTGTTTTCTCCATGTGACTCCTTGTAAAAAAGGAGTCTTATTCCTCTTGGTAGCCACCCTTCGAGCACTGGTACATGGTAATAACGTCTCCCCTAGGCCTTCTCTTCTCAAGGCTGAACAAGCCCAGATCTCTCAGCCTGTCTTCATACAGCAGGTCTTTCAGTGCCCTGATCATCCTCATGGCCCGTCACTGATCACCTTTGAGGAAATTTTGTGCCTGCCAGGACAAATGGTAGGAAATAATCTCTCTGCTTCTATCAGGAAGATCTTTACAGGCCCTTTGCTCCTTGGCCTCTCCTGCCCATGGACCTGTTGGCACAGGACAACTGTGCATGGGCTGGTTGGCAGCCTGGCTCACTGCCTGTGGAGCAGAGGGTACATGCACAGCAGCTCTGAAGATGAAGCATAGATGTGAGTTTGTTCAAGAGCCCAAATCAACTTTTGGATAGGGGCCCCTGCCCCTTGCTTCTGTAGGCAAGTTTGTGCGTACACCAGGAGGAGAAAGGAAAAGAGTGGTAAGAGAGACGGGGAGGAAATGAGGGATGATTGTGCAGCATGGCCCAGGCTACTCTAGCTGTGCAGGCAGATGTGCTTCCAGGGGGGTGAGGCTGGGCTGGGCTTGCCTGGGAGTCTCTCTTTCCTCCCACCTTGAAAAAAAGCAATGAGAGGGAAAAGGCTTGGACCAAGAACAGCCTAAAAGAAGCCTGTAGAGATCACTGGTCATAAGGAAATCTTGTAGAAACAGGATTTGTTTTTTGAGTGTGTACATTTATTTATATACATTATTCCATCAGTTTGTCCTGCAGGCAGGACCACACTGAAAAGATTAATTGGTTGAGTCAAAAGGGAAAGTGATACTTCTTGACGAAGTTTATCACAGAGTCTTTACTGCCAGAAAAAACAATGAATTGGTTATGCTAGCTGGGAATAAGCCGTATTCTTTTTCTTCAAGTGGTCTCTTAAAAAAAATAGTAGCACGTATTTTAAAAAAGCTGCATCTTTGATGGTAACAGATCTGTGAGAAGGGCTCTCAGAGTGAATGCGAGCATTACAGAAAAACATTTCAACACTCCTATTTGCAAAGCGATTTAGAAGTTCTTTATTCCTTCAAATGTTTGTCTGTTGCATTTTACTTCTATCCTTCTGTGTACGGCTCTTCTCTGGATGGTGGTCCAGGTTTGTAAAATAGATCTCTCAAGTACTCTGTAAGGCCATTCAAAAACAGCTCTGTATCATGTGCTGTCTTATTAGTGGTGATGTCTGAATAGAGTCTATAAATAGCTAAATGCTGTGATGTTTCAGTAATGACTGTTTTGTTTCTATTCATATGGCACATGAGGAAAGATGCAGAAATAAAACCCCAGCGTTTTGGTTCCTACCCTCACATACGCAGAGAAAAATGCTGCATCCAAAAACTAAACAGTAAACTTTGTTGTGGGTTTTGTGCATTAATTTTAGTGTAATAATTTGGAACAATCTAGGCCTTACTGAAAAACATTCCTTTGAAGTAACTGGCAGCAGTTTAATTTCTCTTGAACTTGTATTTTGGGGAATGGGGGGTATTTACTGTAAAATGCAAGCAGGTGAACAAGCAATTATATGTTTTTAATGAACTAACCTTTCATTTTTGCTTTGTTTACAATTCTGAAACTTCTGGAGTTGATTGTCTGCCTTGTACTACTTTGTACTTGAACACACATGTACAGACATACCTACTGGTGTGGCCTGTATACTGTGTCTCTGTGTTAAAGCCCGGAACCCCAGGAGCACTCTATTTTAACTTTGCCTAATTGTGACCCCAGATTGCAGCAGAGAACCTTCTAAGTTGCAGATGAGTTGAGAGCAAACGTTAGCAGACCTGCAAAAAGCGTAGCGTTGATTTTTTTGGCCAGGAAATACAGAAAAACATTCAAAGTAAAGCAATAGGGTTGTGTCCAGCTTTGCACCGCACTGAAATATTTATTGTGAAATATTTAGTGCCGATATAAATATTTAACACCAAGTGTGCACTTACGGGGCTTTCCACATTTCTGTTAAGTTTTAGATACAAGATGGTGGGGAAATAAAAAGGAAGCAAAACACCACGTTCTTTGTAGCTTTGACTGAATGTTTGAGTTTTTCCATCATGTGGAGAAACATTCTCCTTTCTGATCCACAGAACCAAATGATGTCAAAACTGACTTTTATTCATGTGAAATGTCTGCATTGACAAGGTGTATCTCGGACGGAGGGAGTGCAGTGTATGCATATGAGAACCACTCTGAAAAGTTGAAACCAGGTTTTTCTACGCTCTCTGAAATAAGGAAGTGACAGATACGCATTTAGCATCTTCAGGGAAAACTAAAAAAAAAAATTAACCATATTTAGTAAGCATCTCATTTTGCAAATTGTCCTTACAGATTTTATCTGCTGCTGTCAATTCATAATGAATACTTCTTATAATAAAATTATCTTGCTGTGCTATATCAGAGCCCTTATAGTATGCTGCTGAGTGTGTGCTGATAAGCAGGTGCTTTTTAAAGATTGTGGAAGTCTGAAGGAAGGGTGAAATTCCAGAGACTGTAAAAATCTCTGCACTCCATGACTGCACTGCTGATTTATGTTGCGTTACTAAACTTTATCTGTCAAGCATAAGCACAGTATCTTTCTCTAAAAATGTACTTTTTAATGTGAAGTAGATCAGAAATTCATTCTGAGAAATGTGCCACTGCATGCATGTGTTTCCACCATGAACTCTGTGGAAAGAAGGAAGGGGCCACCGATCATGGGATGTTCTGTGATCACTCAGTGCTCTGTGTATAGCTACTGAGTCAGTAGTGTCACCCAGTGCTTTCAAACGTGTACAGAGCTTGGGCATTCTTCAGAAGAGCAGAGGAATGCCCTTTGGTGCAGACCTGTGCTGTGATTTATTGAGTATGATGGACCCAGTATGGATATGTGCCCTTATAATTTATAATTATGAACTGAAATGCTGGATGCTGGGGTTTGGTTTTTTTTGATGTCATTTGTCTGGCTGGTTAGTTGATGTAGTGTGTTGATTCATTGTGGTTTGGTTTAGTTTGTGGGGTTTTTTTGGTGGTTTTGTTTTTTGTTTTTTTTTTTTTTTCCAAAGCTTCATGCCATGTCATCTAAGTCAGGCAGCATACTGTTTCTTTGGAGATCCACAAAAGGATCCAAAAGGACCTGCTGGAAAAGCTTCACACCATGTTGACAAGAGTTGCATTTGTCAGTGTTTAGTTTGATGAAGTAAAAAGTATTTAGTAGCCATTTCATTGATCTGAAGGAAAATGAAACACTTCAGTAAAAGCAATGCCAATATCTGCGCTGCCTTGGTGGGGTTTCCATGACACCTGCATGTGCGCTTCTCTGTCTTTAAATGGATTGCTTTGGAAATCTCTCTTAGGACGACTATTCTAGTGTGAAAATCAAAGACATGCTAAACATGAAGCTACAGTCTGGAACATGAGAAGCTCCCAAGTCACCCTAGTTATGATCAATACTTTGGCAGGCTGTGTTTGTAATGTAATTGTTGGCTTTTTTTAATCTAGAACTTGCTGTTGTGTTGGTTTTCAAGATGCACCATTAAACTATATTTTTTGAAAGGATTTTGATATACTAAGCTTACAAAACTGATTTATTTTCATCCTGTTAGCTCTAACTGAGTTTTCTAGCATGTAGTGGCACAGTATGCAGCAAATTTATTGCCTGGGGCAGTTTTAGACTATCCATAACTTTGCTATTAGGAAAAAGACAGCTGGATTTTCCCTGTGTATTAGTAGGACTGTGCAAGTTTTGACAGCCTTGCCTCTCTCACTTTCTCTCATACCTTCAGGCATGTAGATTCTCCTTGTGGATTAGAATGTTTTAGTGTGAAATCAAAGTTACTGTGAAAAGCATTTCTTGTATTCTTGTAGAAAGTAATGGATAGGAGGAGAAACACCTATGCACAGTACTTACAAAGCTAAGGGTGGGATAGACACTTCTAATACCTGTTGATTTCTATGAGTCTATAGCAGCCATCTCATCTCCACTTACTCTTGAAGGCTTGGACTTAATCGCACTTTTTTTCTTAAAAACAGGGTGATTAGAAACTTTTTGCAATCCTAACTAAATGAACAGGAGGTTAGTTAAAGAGAAAAACAAAACACAGTTGTTTACAATTTATTTAAAACTCAATTGGACTTTAAGCAACAAAGGATTGCAGAAGCAGACCACATCTCAGAGCCAAGCCAATATTTTGAATGTAGTCTGACACTCAGCTCTCTCTTGGGAAAAGATGATCCACACTGCTCTGGAGACTGATACATCTGAATTTCCTGGTTTATTGGCTCAACTGCATGGAATGAGCAGTTGTGATGGATGGACAGCTCTGGGGAGCCAAGATTTTTGCCTTGTGCTTCCGTGGGACAGGGAGACTTGAGTATCTTCTGTGATGATACTTTTCATGCTTTTGAGTGTCTGCTCTGAAATTGTCCCTTAAACTGCAAACAGGTTTGTACTTGAAGTGCTTCAGTAGGACTGCTCCAGAAACCCTGCTGCTTCTTCAGATTGGTGGCACACCAAAAACAATCAAAGCTGATGCAGGAATGAGGTCTTAAAGTTACTTAATTCTATAGGAGTGGGAGCGGCCTGAATGAAGTTTGAAATGGCGACAAGCTTGACCAAATATACAGAAAACACAGCTGGAATACTAGGAATGTATATGGTGTCTCAGGTAGCTACTCTTAGACAAAGTAAGTGACAGAGGTACTCTGTGAGAGGATGGAGGCAAATGCACATGTGGATGATGACCTGGGGTTTTGAATGAACCCTCTACTTCCACATCAGCCTGCACAGGCTTCCCAAAGTGGAAGAGACATTACACACAATGCTGTAAAGCTGAAAGAGGGGCAGACTTCTGAAAGTAGCTCAGCTCATGCTCTGTCTTTTGCATACAGAAGAGTCTTTTGCTAATTCTAGCGTCTCATTAGAAAACACTGCCCTACTTTTCTGTAACCTGCAGCTCAAAATGCTCTAAAATTTACAGGCCTTCTGCATGGAGTCAGAGGACAAGCAGTGATCGTAGTTAGAGATCCTACATTCTGGAAATGAAACTGGAGCCCCATAGTAGTATCTAGGGAAGCAAGCTTGGGAAGTGGAATTGCTGCCACCGATTCTGCAGGAGAAAGAAAAAAAAAATGAGAAAGAGAAATATGATGTACAGTTCCAGAGGAAGTCCCTTGAAAGCACATGATTCCATATCTTGTTCTACAGCCTGACCTTTTTTCGATTTTGGTTTTCTTGTAACTACCCTGTGTTTTTTTCTCATCCTTCTTTCCAGTCACATCTAATCCAATTTCCATGGATTAATATCCATGATGACCAATGTACATTACAACAAATAGTAGCATATGGCGAAGTTTAACTTTATTATGTTGTCATCCACTGACAAGAGAGGGAGTTGATGTGACTAGTGTATACTAGATGCCAAACTTTTAGACAATAAACATCAGGCAAGGAATACCCTTTAATTCAACAGTTCTCTTTTTCTATTTCTCCAGTGGTGCTGGTGACACTGTTGACCAGAAGTAGTTCACTTAAAAAAATTTAATTAAACATGTTCAGGGAAGATGGCATCCTGATCTTCTATAAACATCATGTACTCCACAAGATAGCAATGATGCTACTTCTTTGAAGTATTCCTTGGAAAGAGTTCTGGGTTTGGGGATATTTGTTTTAATAGATTATTAGAACTGTCTCTGTTTTTCTGCCATATATCAGTCATAGGAAAGACTAAAATGAAAGTAGCAGACTTGAGCAGAATAAAATCAGAAGGCTTTTGTAGTTTTTTGACAAAAATACATTTTGGCATTGGAAAATGGAGGGAAAAAAAAAGCTTGGATTTACTTCACTCAGCCATCAAGCTTCAAAGGCTCACAAGGCAGAGAAAAATCTGCATGACTAGCTGTCTGGCATAGAAAGAAGATATTAAAGGTTGATATAAAAGTGCTTTGTATAGCATTTCAGTACAGCTGCATGGCAAAAAGTTTACAAATGGTTGAGACATCTTCCTAGACTTCTGTATTCGTCTTCATACATTGTGCAATTTTTAACTATCAGGCACTATGTCTTAATTTTACTGTTCACAATTCAGTGTATGCACTTGGAAACACTTCAAAGTACCCCCAACTACAGTAACTCTTCAAGATAATGAGGCTAGTTTGATTAAAGATTCATGATTTTTCTTCAGGAGAAGAAAGTTAAAGAGCAACTCTCCTGCTATATTACTGATGTCTAACATTGGCCCTTCTACTGGCCAGTATCTAAAGATCACCCTATCCCCTACAAGGTCTCACTTAATATTCTATCCTAGCTCCTTTGTACACTATATTTTTTGTAGTTCAGGAATGTATGTGGTGGGTCAATCCTGGCTGGCTGTTAAGTCCCACCTTACAGGGAGATAGGGAAGAGAACTGGAAAATCAAAAGCTAGAAAAACTCATAGGTCAAGATAAAGGCAGTTTGATAAGTGAAGGAGAAAAAAAGCACAAAACCCACCAAGTGATGCAAGGCAATCACCACCTCCAACCAGCAGTGATGCTCAGGCAGTCCCCAAGCCAAAACTTCTTTGGAAGAACTCCCCCTCTTGAGTTTTATTAGCAGCAGCCTGTTAGCAGTGATCATTTTTAGCAATTAGGAAAAGATATGGTTACTTAACTCCACAATATCCTATAAAGCATTGTCAGCAAATTTAGCAAAGTTTATAGTCATCTTGATATTAAACGTTGTCACTCTTCAATTATCCAAAAGAAGTCTACTAGAAAGTCAACTTCTTCCATATCCCTAAGCCTGGTACTTCATTTTATATCATATATCCCCTAACTCTAAAATGTATATTGGGAAAAAGTTCTGAAAAAAAACAGTTTTCATGTCAGTAAATATTTAGATTTGTTAGGTTTCATTGGTTTGTGAAGAATAACCGAACATTCAGCACTGATTAGAAACTGCAAGTTCACAAATAAATTTTATACAAAATTCCTTACTATTTGGTGGAAATCGTAAAAGGAATGTTTATCTGCAGTACTTGAAGTGATTTAAAAAATATGACAAGTAAGTACACACGCACCTCACAAGAGTCTGTAGTTACTCCATTTATTTATTTTTTTGTTCTTTAACAGGAGCCACTGAAACAAGTCACCAATGTCCAAGTGGTAATTACAGTTAGACTTCTTTGTTTGCAGTTAAAAGTGATTTGGCATTAAGCAGAATCAAAGGCTGACATTATTTCAAGTACGGACAAAATGTGCTTATATAATAAGCTGTACTCCCTCATATTTTAGGTTGTCTTTAATCATATTGTGAAATCTAGATTTATAAAGGCACACACATAATAGAGAATTGGAGTATTAGCATCGTTTGTTCTTACACTTCAATTATATACTATTGTTTCCTTTTGATTCACAAGAAGTAATTCAGTGTATCATAGTGGTGGTCAATCCCCAGACCCAGCTTGCGCTGCCACTTACTTCAGAAATGCATTTTACAACAGTTTTTAGGCTAGCTATAAAGAAATTAAAATTATAGTCAATTATTACAACAGAAAAATCTTGGCATAGGAGCATGAAGGGCTGAATTGTGTTTACCCAGGTGTACAGCTTGATAATGCTCTTTGCTTTGGTTGAATGGGCCTAGGTTTTCATTGGTGGAACAAAAAGAAAAGGGTAACTCAATGAGGCAAACTTACAATGATTAAATTTGTTCTAGGTGTGTTCCAAGGAAACTGAGGAACCCTGTTGAGAAGTGCAGTTTGCGACCTTGAAGTTGCTTCGTAACTTCGTAGCAACCAATCCCTAGTCCATCTGCATGAACATACATATACCCAACTAAAATACATTGAGTCTCCTCATCTTTGCAGTACTTTGTGCTTTGAACTCAAAACTGTCACACTCTTTCTGCTTCACTGCTGTTTGAAAATAATGGTTGAAACTTACATTTCAGATTCTCAAATGTCATAAACTGGTGTAGGTTGTTTGTTCAGAGGAACTGAGAATTTGTGTGGGCACTTATTTAGCTTTTGTAATTGTTCTTGCCATAGTTTAACAGAATTCTGGAGCTCCGGACCCTCAAGAAAACTATGGACTATGTATCCCCAAACATCTCATAGCAGTTGAATCTGCTGTGAATTCTCCCAAGAATCATTAAAGAAGTCGTTATTTGGGACAAACGTGAAACAATGAACTTTTTTAAGAGTCATCACAAGAGCAACAGTACTGAGATGTCCAAAATGTACAGCTCACAGTGGGAAGGTGTTATTTCAAGGCAATTTATCCAATAAATGAACATACCATGTGGTTTGAAATGCAAAGTTCATAGGGAAATAGCCTCAGTCTCAGTACTGTGTGGCTGGCACAGCCCCACCTTGACCGTACTGCCTTTTTCCCCTCACTGTCTCATTTATGTGACTACCTCAGGAGCATCTTTTAGGAAAAAAGCCTGACTATTCCTGAATTGCACAAAACTTTCAAAGGGGTGGTTAAGCAGCAAATAACAAAAATCTCCTGAAAGAGTGGCAGCCCATAACTGTTCCCTAGGCAACCAAGGGAGTGTGCTACTGCTGACTGTGAAGGTAGTAGGTGTTTGCAAAATGTACAAACTTCTCTGTTTTCTACATCTGATCAGTGTATGAGTAAAGGGAACCAGTATTGAAATATCTCTAACCAAATCTAATTTGAGCTCTTGTGAAAATGTTGTTATAACGATGTGAAAATTAAAGGAAGAATTATTCTGGTTCTGCAGTATCGTCTTTGTTGGTTTGATATTTTTTTTTGGAACTGAGCTGCAGGAATATAATTTTTTTTTCCCCTGAAGCTTTAAAGTGATGTTATTGTACTGTGCTTTCATTCTGTGTATGATAATGGGCCCATCAGTGAATTTTTGTTCATATTTAGGTTTGGACTTCATAGTGGTTTGCACCATGGCCTTTGTTAATCTCATGGGGTAAATCTAATTTAAATATGGCACATAATGCTATAATGTCACAGTATTATATTATGTTATTCTTTTCCCACTAAAATTCTGGGGAAATAAATGAGTAACAAAATTCAGATATACATTTGACATAAACGATAGAGTTCGGCTGATTTTTATGATATTTGCTTGCGGTTTTTTTACTGGTTTGGTTTTTTTAACAACTGTCTTAAAATGAGTTCTTACAGGTTTTCCAAGCCAGTAAGCAATGGGGGAAGAGATGCTGTTCTTTCAGTTAGTTTTTCGTAGCCTACTTCTGAGGAAACTAAGAATAGATTATTAAAGAAATTTTTGATCCTAAAGATGAATCCACATTCTTAGTAGACTAGAATCTTAAATTTTATCTTAGCTATTTTACTGGATTATTTTACATGGGTTTTGTGGGGCTTTAGAAAAATTTATTCTCCCCATTTCCCTCTTAAACTATTGCTGTACCTCATTCTTTTCTCTGTCCAGTACATGTCTGCACAATAAGCAAGGGTTTTGGAGCAGGGGCTTGTCTAGACTTTCATTTAATGATACCGGTTAGCTAGGAAGTGCCTGCTGCATCATGCCACAGCTTAAACAAGATAGTTGTATGAAGAAGGCTAACTTCTAGTTAGAATAGTCTACAATTATTGTGGCAAATACAAAGACTTTTACTTAATGATTTTGTAGACTGGCATGTCATGTAGTCCGTGAACCATAACATGTTTAAAACACAAGCAGGTATTCCTGGAGTCTGGATTGTTCTAGGAATGGTATTAGTAGCAACAGCAGGAGCTTTTAGGGCAAGAAAATCTGTTTTAAGTACATCATACCTGACAGTCTCCCTTGGTTTGCTCAGGCCTGTGAGAGAATACCTAAGGACTGACCTTATTCTCAAAAAAAAGAGAAAGGGGAAGAACAGGCTAGTGTTCTAACATCCTAGTCAGCTTAAGCTGGGACTGCTGCTCAAAAAGATCGTTCTTTCTCCTTCCTTATGCCTGTACAGCAATTTCTGTGGCTCTGCAGCAAACCAGATTGGGGACCTGGTCCTGAAATGGTTACTATACAAACGTATTTTCCCAGAAGTGCTGGTTTAGTTCCCTGTTACAGCTCAGCACGGGTAGTGAGTAGGAGGGAGGAAGATCAGGACCTGTCCTTGCAGCCCGGGAGCGCTCACCCTGGCTTGAAATGCTCCACAGGCTGGAGTGCCAGAATTTGGAATTTATTTAGGTCTACTCAGCAGGAGATCAGACTGAGGTGTTAAAGAGTGCTTGAGAAGATGTAATGCTCAGTCAAACCCTGTTAAACCAGAAAGTCTTTGCAAAGCTTGGCTTGCTGTCTTGCTTTTAGTCATAAAGTAAACAGCTCTAGTAAAGTAATTTAGAACTGTGCTACGTGCTTGAGGGATTTTACTCCATGTGAGAGAAGTATCTTTCTCTTTAAGACCTTTTATCCCTGGGAGGTGTGAAGCTTTGTGTTTCTGTTTGGGCTTCGCTTTCCCACTATGAGATTCATCTCTGCTCCCTTCTGTCTTTGGAAAACATTCCTTGCAGATTGACTGACATTTCCCTGTCACCCATTTTTCAAACCTGAGATAAATGGGTGCCAGATCCCCAGCTGCAGTTCCCTGGGCTTGGGAGCTGCATCAACATGTACAAGCTGAAGAGCTGTCTGTAAGGGTTGGTTCAAAGATATTTGACTATTGAAAAAATCTATCACAACAGTTTTGTTTTTAAGATTTTTTTTTTTTTTTC
This sequence comes from Baryphthengus martii, assembly GCA_013396935.1. Taxonomy (NCBI): domain Eukaryota; kingdom Metazoa; phylum Chordata; class Aves; order Coraciiformes; family Momotidae; genus Baryphthengus; species Baryphthengus martii. Next base: position 31,641 of record VWZK01015274.1, on the reverse strand, counting down.
TATGAAATTAGTCATCTTTTTACTAGATTATATTTGGAAAGAAGATTTTGTGAGGAGAACTTAATCTTAGTGTCTTGAAATGTGTTAATGTCATAAACAATTACATTTTCTATCCAAATAAATTAATTTTGAAAGGATCAAAATGATCAAAACAACCAGTACAAAGTCTATTAATGAACAAAATGTTTTCTGGAGCTGAAGAACTACTTAACTAGCCCAGATTCTTTTCTTAGGACATTTCAAGCAGCCTTTCCCAGGAAGCTCAGCATGCTCTCTTCTGGAGAAAAAAAGAATTCACTACTACTATAGATACATCATTACTGACATTGCTTGCGTATTTAGGATTCTGTTTTTTTCATGACTACAGGATATGACTGTATTTTCAAATCAAAGCCATACATAAATTTTTAAAATCCACACTTATGCGTGGGGACCAGAACATACGCTTCTATAATAAAAGGAATAAACATTTCATAAGAACTTTCTGTATCATTAGATACTTTGCCAGGATTCTTTTTATCAGTGTTTTTTAAAATATAATACATAAAAAACTTTGGTCCCAATTCAAATTTTTTTTTTCTTGTTAATGAATAGTAATTAATTGAGGACTTTTACTAGTTTCTGAAAAGCCAAACAATTATTTCTGCCTCTCAGAGTTGAGAGTAGGATATTTTTCTGCTAGAGGTTTTTCCTTGTAGATGATGGTGGTTGTGTTTTTCAGGGGTTCACCAGAATGCTATTGTACTGTGCACACAGACTTCAGTTTTCTTACCATAAGAAACTGTAATGTTGTTGTTGTTATTGTAAGTCAAGTAGTTGTAACCATGGTTAGAAATAGTGTCAAAGTTACTCCATGTAGATCACTTTATACCCTTTGTGTAATGGATTGACTTAACTTCAGTATGTCTTTAATGAAAAAAAAAAATAAATTATGGATACAAAATGATTTACTCAAATTCCAATGCAATTCAGTTCTTTGAGGTGGGGGAAATGACAAACTCAGGAGTCTCTTTAAACATCTACACAGTTTCTAATATGTCACAGGATACAGGATGCCATTCATACATTGTGCTTAGACTTTCAGTAATTTAAACAGTAAATGCAATGTTAGGACTACTATTTCTCAAAATTTTTTGTACTATTGTAAACACTATAAATATCTGTCCCTGAGCTGGTAATGGATCCATTCTGTGAGGAAATTGCAGTGTTAAATGTAGAAAATTCATTGTTATTACTTTTTTTTTTT